>CM069916.1:4220108-4480698 GCA_036172215.1 Camellia granthamiana | reverse complement strand
CATCTTTGAGGTGAACATGGCAGGGTCTAACCCTAGGGAATGGTGGGTGGATACTAGGGCCACTCACCACATCTGTGCGGAGAAGAAGATGTTCACAACTTTTGAACCAGTATCAAATGGTGAGAAGTTGTTCGTGGGGAATTCGGCGACCTCAACTATTGAGGGAAATGGCAAGGTGGGTTCTGAAGATGTTTTAAAGAAAAGAGCTGACTCTAAACGATGTCCTATATGTGCCGGACATTCGTAAGAACCTTATCTCGGGGTTGCTCTTGAGTAAGCATGGCTTCTGCATGGTATTTGAGTCTGATAAGGTCATATTGACCAAGAGTGGGGTCTATGTAGGGAAGGGATATATGTTGAATGGTATGTTCAAACTAAATATAATGACTATTATCTCAAAACTTAATGAGAAAGTTTCTTCTTCTGCTTATATGCTTGAGTCCCCTAATTTATGGCATGGTAGACTAGGTCATGTAAATTTTGACTCTTTGCATAGATTAATCAAGGTAGATCACATACCATCTTTAAGGTTAATCCAAATCAAAAGTGTGAAACTTGTGTAGAAGCAAAATTGACAAGGACTTCTTTTCATTCTGTTTAAAGAAGTACTGAGCCTTTGGAATTAGTGCACAGTGATGTATGTGACTTGAAAGTTGTACAATCACGTGATGGCAACAAGTACTTCATCACTTTTGTTGATGATTGCACTAAATATTGTTTTATGTATTTGCTCAAAAGCAAAGATGAGGCGATTCATAAATTCATTCTTTTCAAGAATGAAGTTGAGAATCAACTAAGCCGAAAGATCATGACTTTAAAAAGTGATCGTGGTGGTAAGTATGAATCTCCATTTACTGAGATTTGTGCTCAATTTGGGATCATTCACCAAACCATAGCGCCTTACTCCCCTCAGTCAAATGTTGTTGCTGAGTAGAAGAATAAAACGTTAAAAGAAATGATGAATGCAATATTAATAAGTTCTAGGTTGCCACAGAACTTGTGGAGGGGAAACAATTCTCTTCGCGAATTACATTCTAAATAGAGTCTCTCGAAATAAAGTAAACAAGACTCCGTATGAATTATGGAAAGGTCGCAAACCTTCTTATAATTTCCTACGAATGTTGGAGTGTCTTGCAAAAGTGGTGGTACCCACACCCAAATGTGTTTGGATAGGTTCGAAAATCGTGGATTGTATATTCATTGGTTATGCACAGAATAGTAATGCATATAGGTTTCTTGTGCACAAGTTTGATATTTCAGATATCCACAAGAATATCATAATGGTGTCAAGGAATGCGTCCTTCTTTGAAAACGTATTTCCTTGACAAACCCGAGCAGAGGATCAAAGTTTTGAGAAGGAACTTGAAGATGATCAAGTAGATGATCAAAATAAGGAAGTAAATGAGCCAAGGAGTAAGAGGGCAAAGACTACCAAGTCCTTGGCCCGAACTTCTTGACTTATATGTTAGAGGGAGAACCTCAAACTTTTCATGAAGTTGTGACTTTACCTAAAAGTCCCTTATGGAAAGAAGTAATTAAAAGTGAAATTGACTCTATCTTACAGAACCATACTTGGGAGTTGGTTTATCTACCTCCAGGCAGTTAGGCCTTGGGGAGCAAGTGGATCTTTAGAAGAAAGATGAAAGTGGATGAGTCAATTGATAAGTATAAAACTAGGCTAGTTATCAAAAGATACAAGCAACGAGAAAGTCTAGATTATTTTGATACGTATTCATCTGTGACAAAGATTACATTCATTCACATGGTGATTGCGATAGCCGCTTTACGTGGTCTAGAGATTATGGGATATTCCACGTAAAGCGGCTATCGCAATTACTGTGATAGCCAATCATTCACATTCATTGGTCGAAACCTATGCGATAGCCGATTATGGAATATCCTTACATTCATAGTTCGTTAACGATAAGGATATTCCATAGTTCGTTAACGTGGAATATCCTTAAGGATATTCCATAACTATGCAATCGGATATTCCATAGTTCGTTAAGGATATTCCATAGTTCGTTAAGGATATTCCTTACGACAATGGAATATTCCTTAACGATTGTACCGCAATCGGATATTCCATAGTTCGTTAAGGATATTCCACGTTGGTCGAAACCTATGCCTGCTATTTGTATTCATTGTGATAGCCAATCAACGATTGTACTGGCACAGAAAGTCTAGACATATCCGTCGTAGACATAATTCCATACGACAATTACTCTCTAATGGAGTTGTCTTTTTAGACCATGTAAAGTCTAAGGACAACTTTGTAGATCCGCTAACCAAAAGGTTAACTCGAGAGTTAGTAGAAACGTCGCCAAGAGGAATAGGATTAAGGCCTTTAGTATTGTTATCGGAACGGAAAACCCAACCTAGTTGACTGGAGATCTCAAGATCTAGTTCAAAGGAACAAGCTAATTTCGTGTAATGGGTGAGTCACTAAAGAGGTAAATCCTCTTGCCCATCCATTTGTATAGTGATACCCTGTGGGGGTGGAAGGTTAAGCTAATACTTTTAATGACCTAAGTGATATGAATAATCAACGGTGGTAATGAGATACCTTATATAGGTCACATATGTAAGTGTGAAGTGGGGCCACTTTTTTAAGAATTGGTAAGGCTGAATTCTTTAAAAAACACTCACTGAACTAGGCTAGTGTTCCAGGTCCATATTGGACACACTAGTAAGAATAAGAACAATGGTTGGACTAACTCCTATGTGAGGTCTATTGTCTCGATTTACACAAACGGAAGAATAGTTCAAGGCATCACATTCATTGGTTAGCTAGTAAATCCGATAGGCTTTCACTACGAAAGGTTCAAGACCAACAGCTACCTTTTCTGATGCAGGGTTAGTCTATGTGCTCTCTCTCCAAGTCTTTGTTGTAAACGTTGTCCGTTTTTCTTTATTCAGTCAATTTTTATTCATGTGAGGGATTGTTAGAAAAAATGATTTTATAGTAATTTTAATGTGAAATTAAAGTAGGTCTCAACCATTGGTTGAGATGGATTAAATGGGTTTAGATTATTTGTAACAAATTTTTACACCACAAAAAGAAATGACCAAAACCATTAAGAATTAAATGAGAAATTGTCTCATAAAGTTGGCCTCATGAATGAGGTATTGGGAATTGTGTATAACTACCAATTTCACATTGATTGTAGAGGAAAACATTGGTAGGTATTTAAACCTCAAGATTTTGATAAAGGCATGAGCCCTTTGGGGTATCCAAATTTTTCGAAGGAAAGGAGTTATGGATGCTTCAAGGATGGGTTTGAGCCAAGACTATGGTCCAAGTTAGCTATACAAAAATAGCCATACACGCTTACGTGCCACCCACCTAGTCCGAACCGGGCTGGTCCAGGGTCCGTGGTTTGTGATCCGTGGGTCGTCGATCTTAGATCTTGGATGTTGGGCTTGAGACTTGCTAGAATGGGTTAGGTTTGGGCTGGGCTGGATTAATGGTCCACCAACCTAATCTTTTTAGGCTAAGTTTGTTGCAGATATATACACATGTGTATATAGATTATATAACTCATATATAATTGTCCCATTAGTTTTGGTCCATTACTCCATCAATTTTGCAGGAGTAATGGCCTATATTTTTTGCTAGCCTTGATGGCTGGAGGCTCCTCCTCTCTCCCCCATGGTGTATAAATAGAGACCATTTTCTTTGGTATTTGACACAGAATTTTTGCCTTCCAGAATTATACAATCAGTTTGCTTGTTCTTATAATTTTCTTTATGTGTGAGAGAGTGTTGCCATTGTCGGTTCACCAAAGCTAACAGAAGGTGCTTCTGTATTAGCCGGTCTAAATCGTCGTGCCCTTAGAGATAGAAGTCGACATACCTCCAACATTCACGGTGAGACGACTAATTTGTTTTAAGGAGACTGTGGTATCACACAGGTCTCGATTTGCTTTTTTACCATTTTTCTGTTTGATATGTATTTATGTTCATCATGTTTATATTCTAGAATTAATTTTATTAAATATGAATTTATTTGTTTTGTTTAATTATACAATTGGTACAACAATATCAAATTTCTTCAAGGATACCTTAGTTGATTTGCACTTAGCAGATTTACTTTTTGACTAACTCTTGGCTAATTTGCTCTTAGCTAGTTTTCCCTTCTTCAATGATAGATTGCTACCCTTGCTGTCCCTCTATTTGTCCTCTCTCTCTCTCTCTCTCTCTCTCTCTCTCTCTCTCTCTCCATCCTTAATTATTCTTATTATGAAATCGAGCACAATAGTAGTGTTTTCATTGAGGCATTTTGTCGAATAGGTGGAGGGCAAACCTTGAACTTGGCAAATCAGGACCAACAACAAACATAGAGCTCTCACTACTGCAAAGATGCTACTAGAGCTCTCTCACATCGGCAAACTAGTGACTGAGTCAGCACCGATGATCTCTCGATAGTTCAATTGTCATAATGGTGAGAGGGTGAAATTAAATTTACTTGGGTAGATATTCAATGAGCCTATTGCACTCATGAGGCTTTTGCAACAGGAAACATAATGAAAGAGGATAGGTAGCTGTCAACACTCCCCCTGACCTTATTCATGGTTGAGGTGTTTGATTTATAAACTAGCTGATTTTGGGTGTGTTGATTCAAACAGCACACAATCTAACCTACACAAATGTAGTGTGTAATCTTGCCCAACTCGCCAACAATCTCAAACCACAGGTGGCAGCACGGTTCGAACATATTGGGCATGTTTTTTTGTACATCCATATTCATGAAAAAATTAAATTGATTCAATAATTGTAATTATTTGATTTTATCATAATTATCTTCAAAAAAATAAGTTGTTTATTTTCAAAAAAACATATTTTACATCCTTTTTTTATTATTATGACAAATGTGATCAAATCGCATGATTAAGTGCGATGATCTACATAAAAGGCTACAATACAGACATAATAAATAATCGAAAAAAGGTCCCACATGAATCCCAAAGGCCTAGATGGCTCCTCTTCAATCCACCCTGAACTAGAGAGAAGCCAACTTATTTCCAAAAAATATTGACAATATTGTAAATGTATCTAACATCTTCCATTTATATAAATTCACACAAATAGATCATATCACATGTATTTATGACTTTCCTAAATGCAGAAATACATATTGTTCTTCCTTTTCTTTTTCTTTTTTTGTACTCATAAAATATTGTTACCATCATGTAATAAAAATATCACTACCGTCTTCCATTTATTCAATTTCATTGCAGAACCATTCATTTTAGAGAAAATCATAATTTTACCTGTGAAGTATAATTTTTTTTCACTTTGATCTTTTAAAAATAAATTTTCTCATTTTGTTCCTAACCTATTGGATTCTTATCACGTTGTTCAAATTTCAACATTTATCCTTTTGTGAAAATGCTGCTTGACATGAATTGACCTAGACTAAACCCCAACTATATTCAGGGATTTCTTGAGAAAATGGTTAAAAACTGTTTTTTAACTTTTTTGTGAAAGAGGGAAGTGGGTTAAAAGTTGGGAAGTGGCTTTTAACCCACTTCCCAAAATAGGCCTCAAGGACAATCTATACAAACATATTATACTTTTCCTTCAGTTTTACTTTTCTCTCTTGCCAATATTTTGTAAATCAGACCGGTGAGCGAACCAGAAAAAAGATCGGGTAGACGAGTCACTGGTTCAATCGCCGAGTCAAAGCGGTCGAATCGTAACGTCATAATTAATATTATATAATCAAAAAATATAATTATAAATTATAAAAAAATAAAAATATATATATAAATACTTAAAAATAAAAATAAAAATTGTTGCATAGTATTTATTAATAATATTTAATAAAATCATAATTGATAAGAAAAAGTCACTTATTTTAAAGAAAATAAATTTTTTTTACATTCCCTCTAAACAAATTGATTGAATGCTAGATTTAATTTTGAAAGGAAATGAAATTTTCAACTCTCCCTCCAATCAATATGATTTAAATAATTTGATTGAATCTTATATAAAATTTTTGTAGGTTCTCTTTGAAAAAAAATTTCCTATAAATACCAATAAATTTTCATAATCTCCCCAAGCTTTCAATAAGACGACTCCTCATGAGAGGAGACTCTAAAGTAAGAGTTTTTAATTAAAATTTTGAAATATATATATATATATATAAGAAAGAAAGAAAAGAAAAGAAGAAAAATAAAAAATTAGAAATTAGAAATTTTCCAACCGCCGGACAGTTCCAAAATCGGTACCGGGTCACCGGTTTTCCCTATTGAACCAGCGGTTCTTCCAGTTTTGACAATCTAGACCAGTTTTCAGCCTAATCCAAGTTTTCTGATTCTTCCAGACCGAAACTAGGCCCGAATCCCAATCTAACCGGCCAATCCGATCCAAATTTCAAAACATTGTCTCCTACCATTATCGATATCCTTCACGACCCAACTTCCCCTTTTCATCCACCATATTTTTTCTATCATTCTTAAGCGAGCATTTGAGATTTTTTTTGGTTTTTTTTACTTTTTGACCTCTTTTAGTTAATGTATTTAACCTTCGTTTGGCATAAAAAGTTTTTGAGTTTTTTGGCTAAAATAGTCATAAAAAAACAAAATAAGTTTTTTAGTCTAATAAGACAAAATGTCATATCTAAACTATAAACATTTCATTTTTTTCTTTCACAAAAGTCAAAAAGCCTATTCCAAACGAAATTTTTTAATCACAGGCTAAAAGAGTCAAAAAGTCAAAAAGCCAATCCACATCCCAAACAAAGTCTTAGAAATTTGTTTTTAAAAAAAATTCTTATGAGTAAAAAATTTTATGTGACGCTTAATTTTTTTTGTTGACGTCAGATAATTTAATAACTGTTTTAATCAGAATGTGATTTTTTTTTTTCTTTAATTGCCAAACAACCTCTAATAGTCACACAAACCCAACACCTAACTCCTTGAGACCAATCCTCCCGACTTTGATTTGCAACTTTTCTACTTCAAAGTACGAAACAAAAAATGGAACAAGGACGATGATGGATCTAAGGGGTGTGGGCGCCTGCAATCGCACCTTAAAATTTTAAAAAATTATGTATATTGTATGGGAAAAAAATAAACCTTCTCATATAATCCTGTTGATTAAGATTGCGTTCCTCCGTACGACGTCGCTTTACTCCCTGAAAACACAAACGTGAGCTAGCCGGCGGATGTGTGCCGGATACCTCTCCGATGCCTAAGTCAGCAAAATAGACAAATAGACTAAAGCTCTGTGTATTTGGGAATCAAAGTTGTGTTACCTCTCCATAGGTGATATTGTGAGCTTTTGTAGGTTCCGTGTGGCACAATCCTAATAGGACTTTTACTCCTCCATATAGAGTCCTACTAGGATTCATACTCCTGAAAGATAATGCTTATCCTTCAACACCCCTCACTGCATAAACCAAGTGAGATGGTTTTACTATGGTCAGACTTCAATATGACCGAGGTAAGCATGGCTATACTTAGCCGCAGATTAGACCGAGATAACTCTAGCTCGGCTCTTCATATCCACTGCTCTTACTTCGGCTCTCCCAACATTAACCATGGTATGTCTTGATCGGTATAACCAATACTCCGGTCCCGACCGGAATAACTTTGTGTATGACAACCGAACTCACCTGTAAGCTCTTTGGGACCGGAGTAACTTCAAGATTCTCGCGGACCAGAGTAACTTTACACCTCTTGCGCACCGGAGTAACTTTATGACCTTTTTACTCAGCCCTTCGCACTGTTGGCCCATAACGGTCCATTACCCAGCTCGGCCCAATTTTCATATAAATTATCCTCTCATATATTATACCAATAATTAATAAAATAATTTTAAATTAAGTATATCTTACTCTCAAAATTTTAAAAATTTGCACCCTCCAAATTATTTACATTATAAAATTTTAAAAGTAGTTTTTAAATCTAATCTTATCAAATATTAATATATTCTATTTGTTATATGTATCATTTGTTATATTTTTATATTATTTAGAGTTTTTACTATTTGTTCCTATTCTTATTTTCTATTCATATGTCATTTGTGTTTTTTTTTTATTTTTTACAAATCACATTTTAATTTGCTTATGTAATGTATTTTGCATTCATTATTATTTGTTAATTCTCTATAAATAGAAGTATTGCCTGAAAATAAAAATATTATCTACTTCAATATGACTTTCTTAAAAATAAGTTCATAATATTTAATACTATTTATTGAAATGGATTATCATTATACTTATAAAAACATACATTTCAATTATAAGAATTTTCAAAACTAAATTGCATAATAGGATGAAAAATGATTTTGTAACAAGTTACTTACTCATATTTATTGTAAAATATATTACTTAAGATTTTGATGTCGAGCCTATCATTTATGTTTTTATATATATTATAAAATGTGATGATTACCACATTAATAGTAGTTGTGATAGACGAAGACATAATAATAGTTAATACTTTTGTTAAGTTAATGAAAACAAAAGAAATATATCCAATTATATTTTTGTTTTCAATTATGTTGACAAAAAAATGTCCAACTAATAGTAACTCAGTGTGTTTGGTTTGAGTTTTTTAAATTAAGGGCTGGTTTGGCATAAACTAAATAATATAAAAAGTCAAAAAGTCACTATCCTATTTAAGTCACATCATCTTATTTAAATCACATCACCTCTCTAACACATCAGATCAAACCCAACCCAAACACAACCCATATAAGCTAATAAATCAAAAAGTGCACTTTTTTAGAACATCACAAACCATTTTTTGAAAATTCAGTTTTTTGGTTTTCGTGTTTTTTTGTTTTTAGTGAATATTTTTAAAATTTTAAACATTTTTTTACTTTTTTAGATACACCTTACTTAGATGTATTTACAAAGTAAAAAATTTGTAAAAAAATATTTTAAAATTTTAATAAATACATAAAAATACAAAAAAAATGTACTGAATTTTCGTATTTTTTTATATTTTTGGTATTTAGTGAATTTTTAAAAGGTTTTTTTTCACAAATTTTTTACTTTTTAGGTATATTTATGATAGGTATGTCTAAAAAGTAAAAAAAAACTGCTTAAAATATTTAAAAAATCAGTAAAAACAAAAAAAACAAAAAACAAGAAAGTAAAATTTTTTAAAAAGTATTTTTGAAAAAATACAACCAAGCATTATTCATGTTTTTATGCCAATATAAATCAAATTTTATAATAATTTTTTTCTTTGAAAAGTTACACGTGTTTTTACCTTCCTTCCAAAGCTTCTAGATCCATAAGTGAGAATTTTTTATTTTAGATAAAAGTGAAAAATAACATATTTTAGGGGTGAAAGTACAATTTTATCGTACATTTAATGCGTGGCCAGTTGAGTCCCTTATTTGTTGAGAATTGCCTCGGAGCTCTAATTAGAGGTGTCAAAGGACAGCTCTAATGAGCTGTCACGCATGTAAAAAAAAAAAAAAAAAAAAACAATGAACTAAAAGACAAAAATCAGTGAAGAAAATAACAAATTAATGCTATGTTAGTGCTCTTTCTTTAGAGCTCCATAGCATTACTGTTATTTGTTAGCTTCTAGTCCTTCTGTCTCTTCCCTACTTTTCCAATCACAAGGTACTATGGGTGTGTTTGATTGGACGGACTGAAAAAGAGGAGATTAGAATTCATCGGACTTGAGTCCTGGGACTGTGAATCTCTCAGACTATTTGGTCGGATTGGATATATATCCTGTGTTTGTTTTTTCATGGGATTAGATGTCCGGATTGTGAATCCCCCGGACTATTTTTAATGAATCTAACGTTTGGTTGGACGGACTGGATAGGATAAATGAACAAATGACTATTTCACCCTTTTTTAATTGTTTACTAAGTAATAGCAATATTAAACCTATCTTTAATATTTTAATTATTTTTAGCTAGATTAAATAAAAAATTATTTTATTTTATTTTTTACACAATTAAATAAATTTATTTTTTAAAAATAAATAAATAAATAAATAAAATATCAATAAAAATATATTTTTTTTAATTAAGATTTTAAATAAATTTGTTTTTTAAAAAAATAATAATCAAAAAATGAAATTAAATAAAACATCTATTAAATTTAAATAATGAAATTAAATAAAACATAAACAAAATTTTAAAATAAAACATCAATAAAATATCCATAAAAAATTATTTCAAAAAATTATATAAATAAAACATCAATAAAAAGTTAAATAAAATTATTTTATTTTTAAATTGAGACATTTAAATTTTATTAAATTTTATTAAATATAATACATAATTAAATAGTAGAGGGTCAAAATGGTCATTTCATCATCTAATCCAAACAGTGATTAGTCCCCCACTTTCTGTCCCACCCCCCCAGGACAGGATAGTCCCCCATATAGGGGACATGGAGTCCGGCCGGACATGGAGTCCGCCAAACCAAAAAAAAATCAAACAGCTGATAAGGAACACTATTTGGACTCAAGTCCAAATAGTGGATAGTCCCCCCCAATCCCCCCAATCAAACACACCCTAATGTATGGACCATTATGGCAAGAATTTGAAAGCTCTAATCTAGCAAGAGGTTCAAAAATGAGCAGAAAACCTAATAACCAACTACTCTTCTCTCTTTTCTTCTTCATTTGCTCTGTTCTCTCTCCAAGTAACCTGTTCACTAAAATGGCCATGGCTAAGAACAACACAATCCAAGTGAATGTAGGGGTGGTTCTTGACATAAATAAATGGGTTGGGAAGATGGGTCTGAGCTGTATTACCATGGCTCTCTCAGACTTCTATGCCTCTCATGGCCACTACAGGACTAGGCTTGTCCTTAACACCAGGGACTCCAAGAAAGATGTTGTTGGTGCAGCTGCAGCAGGTTCTCTCTCTCTCTCTCTCTCTCTCTCTCTCTCAACCTGAAACAGTTGCAAAAGAAACCAAGCACAAAATGAAACACATAATTAAGTGAGAATTGATTAAATTTTATAAAATTTATTAATACTACTACTTTTAAAAAATATTATCCATTCAGGTACATTGTTTGTTTGATTTTGCAATTAATTTATGTATTCTTAGCTTTATTGAAAATATGTAAAAGTTAAGCTCGTCATCAATTATGTCATGAGATATATAGTAGTAATTTAGAATGTCAGTAATATTATAAATTCAAAAAATTATTTATTAATATTTTTGAATAATTGACATTGATATTTTTCAATATTTTTTTGAATAAAATTTCTGAATTATAATATTAAGCTTGTTTGGTTTTGATTTCCATAAAACAGTTTCTAGAAAACAGTTTTTAGAAAATTTTACTTTTTTATTTTTTGTATTTTAATGTTTTCAATGAATTTTTTTAATATTTTAAGCAATTTTTTTTAATTTTTAGACACACCTAACATAAATGCACTTAAAAAATTTGTTTGGTTTGTTTCACAGAAAAATTTTTAGGAAAAATTCTCTACAAACAAATTTTCAAGAGTAATCAAACCAAACAAATTTTTTCAAAAAAAATCTCAAAATTTTGTTTGGTTACCTACTTTCCAAAATCACACTCTCTTTCATACACATCAAATCAATCATTTTTTTTTAAAACTCTCTCCCCAAAACAATTTTCCAAAATCATTTCTGAAAAAAGTCAAATCAAACAAATTTTCGTACATTTTATCTCAAAAACTACTCTACAAACACAAACCAAACACACTCATAATATTGGTGAAAAAAGATATCTTAAAAAAATTCAGTAAATACCAAAAAATATATTTAAAATATATATAAATCTAGTATATTTTTCATATTTTTGTGTATTTATTAATTTTTTAAAATATTTTACTATTTAGATACATCTAAGTAAAGCGTATCTAAAAGAATAAAAAAAAATTACTAAAAATAAAAAAAATGAAAAATAAACTCAATTTTCAAAATTTAAATTTAAAAAAATTTCAAGCACAACTTATTAACTACGTGCAGTCATATTGTTTGGTAGATTCACAAAGGATTAGAGATACGTCCGCCATAGTTTTGGAGACGTTTTGGAAAGGTCTTCTTTTTTTTTTCTTTTTTATAATAAGTTTTAAGAAAAGATTATGGTACACATGCCATGGTGCGGAGTTAAAAAATTAAATTAGAGGGACACTTATTAATTACAATATCAAAAATTTTTACAAAAATATTTCACCCAACTTTTTACGATTGATTTCAAGAATATCAAAAAAATAATATTATTTATAACTAGTGTACCATGGACAATATAAAAAAATATAGATATAACTTTCAAAATAAATTATATAATGATAAATTATTTTTTATTCAAAATTTGATTAAAAATTTAATATAATGGTAATACCACGTCATCATTAATATATAATTATCACCAACTAATACTAAATAAACACATAGGAAGTGAACTTCACATGTCAAATGTAACTAACAATCCAATAAATTTCATATTTTTATAGTGAGATTAATTATACTTACATATCAATAATAATGATATCACCGTTACATTTAAAAAATTTCATAGATAATATAGTTTATAATAGTCTCTTCATTTCAATCAAAACAACCATTATTGTTCCCATAATTTTTAAAATGTCATTGAAATCTCACTCTAATAATATTTTTGTAATTTTTTTATTTAAAATATTTTCTTTATAATTGCAAAAAAAAAAAATCTCAAAATTCAGGAGAGGCACGTGACCCGCCTAGTCCCTTCTTCCCTCCACCATTGCCTATGGTACACACTTTCTTTATAATTAAATAAGAAAATTATATAATTTTATATACTTTCTGAATTATAATTAAAAAAAATAATATTATAACTAAGACTTGATTTAGGATGTCCTAAAAAAGTGTACTTTTTATCTTTTTAGACTAAAAAGTTGAGGAAAAAAATATGGAGGTTTGGGTTAACTTTTTGACTTTTCATGAAAATGTGTGCAATATAATATTATTACACATGGTAAAATGTCTCTTTTACCCTTCCCAACTAACATAACAACAGGAACACGTGCCGCGTGGTTTGGGATTCATGGTTGTCAACCAACACTGTGCAACGGTACTTTCAGAATAATTCAAAATTTTTTATTCAGCAAATAAGCACTGTGCAACGATCTAATTTTTTGTTGCATTCATTATTTTTTATGTTCATTCTTTTCCTTTTACCATTAATTTTTTTTTCTTTTATAGTCATTTTTTTTTTCCTTTAAACATTTTTGTTTTTTTTATTTTCCTTTTTGAAAGAATTTATTTTTTTAATACCATTATTATTTGTTTTCACAAGCACGAAAACAAATATTTTTTCCTTTTTTAAAGATTTTTATTATTTTTTGTATTCATTTTTTTTCGTTTCCATTCTTTTCCTTTTAACATAAATTTTTTTGGATTTCTGTCAGTATTCTTCTCATTTTAACATTATTATTTTTTTATTCTTTTCCTTTTAACATTATTAAATTTTTATTCATTTCCTTTTAACATTATTAATTTTTTGTTCTTTTTGTTTTTTTTTTCCATTCTGTTCATTTTAATTTTGGTTTTTTTCTTTTCCTTTTTTAGTCAATAATTTTTTTTATTCTTTTCCTTTTTTTTATTTTCCTTTTAACATTTTCATTTTATTTTTTACTCTTTTAACATTATTAATTTTGGTTTATTTTTTTCCTTTTTTGTCATTTTTTGGTATTCTTTTCATTTGTCGTGGAATTTTTTTCTTTTTTCATTGTTTTCCTTTTTGTATTCATTATTAAATTTTTTTTATTCAAGCAGAGGTTGCAATTGTTTCATTACTGTCCGAAAATTGGAACCGAGTGGAACAGGTCTGCTTTGTATTTTCGGGAATGCATATCATAACATGTGAATAAAAAAAGATAAACCACGTACATACCCAGTCATTAGCTTTTTCCTTTTTTTTTTATGTTTTGTTTTTTTTCTGACCAATGGCTAGAAATTATTTTTTGGCATAGCCAGGTTGAGAACAAATTATTATAAAAGATATTGCAAAAACTTCCCCCATGTTTATACAAGTTAATTAGTGGACATACTTCCTTTAAAAATACACTACTATGAAAATGTCTACGCTCCGAAACACATGAGACTATTAAAACCAAACGTGTTTACAAATATGAATCTCAGTTACTGATATTAACAACCTTCAACCAATATTCTTGTATTTCCAATTCGCCCCTACCGGTGTGCTTGCCGTACCAATTCGTTAGTAATGTTCACCCTTACAGCGGCCATTGCAGGATCCGAGTCCTCTTCCTCCATCACATCAGCAACCCGTGTGTATTCGTCGTGGTCGGGCATTTGGGAGGCCACGTAATCGTCACTGTCTGGGATACCCATCATGACCTCATCAAGTTCGCTATGTTGGCGTATGAAGTTATGTAACGCCATCGATGCACATACAAACGTAACTTGATTAGAAAAACTTAACTTCTGCATATTCTGCAATGCCCCCCACCTAGCCTTCCAGGCACCGAATATCCGCTCAATACAACTACGCAGTGACGAATGTGCCTTGTTGAACATTTCGAACTGATTCTGCGGTGTTCGATTTCGATGGGCATTTTGGTGATACCTATACCCCTTGTAGGAGGCTAGGTACCCTGTCTTGTTGCTGTAACCGCTATCCACCAAATAGTATTTTCCTGCAAAATTTGTTTCATTTCATTTTCAATTTGATAGTATTCTGTACCACTTAAATTATTCTTCAATTAATTTGCATTGGTTCGTAATGTTTTTTTTTTTTTTAATAATTAATTCTTTTGTTGAATAATTTCTCCATTTCTAAATTAATTTTTTCCCTATTTTGTTTTCAATTACTCCTTCTCCCAATTCCTTTTGTTCTCAAAAATTATATTCCCAATTACAGCATTGTTTGTGAATTATAATAATTTTTTTTTATGACAATTACATTTTCATTAATAAAAATTGTTCTTATCCCAATTTTGTTTTCAATTATGATTTCATTGTGAAGTTCTTTTGTTGTGAACAATTATAATTCCAATTACGCAAACATATTTCTAATTACTTTCTAATTCATTAACAGCATTTCTATTTGGAGTACTTTTTCAGTTATTGTAAATAATAAATTATAACATCTCATTTTCATTTTCACATTCTTATGTACCACTTCATTATTTTTGAAAACTTTTCATTTTCATTTGTTTCATTTTTTTAAGTTGTTTGCAAAAATTTTGAATTCTGAAAAATAAACTACATTAGACAATTGCTTCTGTTGACAATATAAAAAAAAGACAATAATTTTCACAATTTTGTTGCCAACAAAATACATTATTGAAATTTTTTATATTTATAGTTTTTACGTATTCATATTTCGATTTAATATTTTGTACCTGGTGCGGGGTGCGGGAAGTGATGTTTCTCTTCGGTTGTCACGTAGTGCAAAACCCGGCTGTCGTGCATGCTCCCATCCCAACCGGCAGAGACAAATGTGAAGCACAAATTAAAGTCGCATACAGCAATTATATTCTGTGTCGGCACGCATTTCCGGCCATAGTATGATGTGGCGTACTCCTGCGAGACACGAGCCATCACGTGCGTCCCATCCAATGCACGGATGCAGTCCTACGCAACGCACCAATTTTTAACAAATTAACATAAGTACTCAACAAGCGCTATATATCGAACAGTTTGCACAATCAATGTAAGCTATAGATTGATTAGTCCATAGAAGCCCAACATTATTCTGTAATTGGTTTTTGACTTGAGAAAAATCTCTCCCAATAAAAAAAATTACAATTATTAACCTTTCAACTTTATACAATTATATTGTTCTGTTTTTAAAATATAAAAGTTAGTTAGTTGATAATACCATTGCACATCTGTTAGTCAAACAGTTTATTAATAAATCATCATTTATAATTAACAGTTTTTAATAATGTTAAAAATATGTTTCATTTAAATTTAGTGTGGGGATGTATTTTTCTAAGTACCAACACGTGGCCGAGGTGGCACCGAAGTGTCAGCCGAGGTGCCACGTGTCGTGGTAGTTACGCCGAGGTTATCTCAGAGTTGCCGAGGTTATCTGCGAGAATACAGGAGTCCGGGGTTACCGCCGAAGATATCGGAATCCGAGATGATCAGATAAGGGGCAAGAGTCCTAGAATGAAGAAAGACTTCAAGATGGATAAGGATAGTATTCTTAGGGAGTCTATCCTTATCCCTTGTAGAGTCCAGAGTAAGTATCGAATGAGAGTCCATAGAAGTAAGACTTCTAGTGGGACTAGAACAGAGAAAGACTATAAAAGAAGGGCACCCCCGGCGGGTCTAAGGTACGCAATTTTACACCTTGAGCAGGACTTTGAGCACTTGAATTATCTTTGAGAGATACTGACTTGATCGTCGGAATGTCCCCGGGTGGAAGAACCACCGCCGGAGCCATTTCTTTCTGTGCAGGTTAACAAAGTGCCATCTGTTCTGCCAGTGTTCTACAGCTGAATCACTAAGGAGGGCAGTGTGATCGGAAATTCACTCACACAATTTGGCGCCGTCTGTGGGAACGAAAGACGAATAGATGGCCAGTAATGCACAACAAGAAAAGGTTGGGGATGACGCTCCCGCAGAGAGCAACAGGCCTATCAACCTTGACGTTGAAAGAGAAAACCACAACGAAGAAACTCGTGATCAGAATCACGCAGAGAAAAACGTCGGCGAGAAGGGGCACCTGACTCAGGGTTGCAGAGCCCTCAAAGCACACTTAGAAGATTTGGTGAGACAAGGCCATCTGAGAGACCTTGTAGATGAGGCCGAAACAAGGGAAGAACAGGCACGATTGCCTCAAGCACCAGCAGCCCCGCCTCCCCCAGCGCAGCAACCACAGGCAGGCGGACCTCGGGTGGTTAATGTGATCCACTCAAAAGTGAATGAAAACGACATGCGGGGGGAAACACAGAGGGTAAAACACCTGCAGCACGTCAACCAGGTCAGAATGAAAAGACCTCGGCCTGAAGAGTGCCAAGGACCGATGATAGCCTTCACAGAAGCCGACCTGGATATGGTCCAGCACCCGCACAATGATACCTTGGTAGTATCCCTCCAGGTTGGGGAGTGCCAGGTGAAACGCATCCTGATTGATCAAGGCAGCTCCTGCGACATCATGTATGTCAGATGTTACAAGGAGTTAGGCCTTCACCCTGATGACATGGAGCAGTCAAATGGCCCGATGGTCGGCTTCAATGGAACGCCGACATGGCCATTAGGCGCAGCAAGCTTGGAGGTGCAGGCTGGCACGAAGAAGATCAAGACAGAAATTCATTGTGATTGACACCCCCATCGCCTTACAACATTATCTTGGGAAGGCCGTGGTTGCATGCAATTGGGGCAGTTCCCTCAACATTGCACCAACTGCTACGGTTCCCAACAGAACATGGTATTGAGGAAGTCAGAGGAGATCAGTTGCAGGCAAAAAATTGCTCCATGGCAGCAATGAAATTAACCTGCAGCATTCGGGAACCAGAGAAGGCAGAAGTTGAAAAAGAAGACATGAAGGTCCTAGATGATGTCGGCAAGGAGCCGACCGAGAAAAGTGAAGAAACACTAAAGAAAATCCTCGTCCAGGAGGGCGATGAGGAACGGTTCTTTCTTCTCGGCACAGGATTAGCCGAAAAAAGGAAAAGGAGCTGGAAGCCTTTCTGAGGAAAAATATTGAGGTGTTCGCCTGGACACCTTATGAAATGCCAGGCATTGACCCCGAGGTCACATGTCACAGACTCAACGTTGACAGGTCCGGCCAAACCAGTAATACAACGGGCCAGAAGACCGACGATGATGCACGTCGAAGCAGTGGAGGAGGAAGTAGACAGACTACTGGAGGCCAGGGCCATCAGAGAAGCCAATTATCCGACATGGTTGTCAAACACAGTGGTAGTAAAGAAAAAGAATGGCAAGTGGAGGGTCTGCGTAGATTTTACAAACTTGAACAAAGCTTGTCCCAAAGACAGCTACCCCCTACCAAAGATCGACCAGTTGGTGGACGCCACATCTGGACATGGAAGGATGAGCTTCTTGGATGCTTATAGGGGGGTACCACCAGATAGCCATGTACCCCCCCAGACGAGGAGAAGACAGCGTTTATCACCCCAAAAGGTCTGTATTGTTACAGAGTTATGCCTTTTGGGTTGAAAAACGCAGGAGCAACTTACCAAAGGCTGGTAACCAGGATGTTCAAACACTTGATTGGCCGAACAGTAGAAGTCTACATTGACGACATGGTCGTAAAGACCAAGGAACCAAAAGATCATCTTGCTGACCTAAAAGAGGTTTTTTGACATACTCAAAACATATCGGCTCCGACTCAACGCATCAAAGTGCGCATTTGGAGTCGGATCCGATAAGTTCTTGGGGTACCTAGTGACTAGGAGGGGCATTGAAGCCAGCCCAGATCAGATCAAAGCCATCCTGGAATTACAGAGTCCGACATCGGCTAAACAGGTTCAAATGCTTACTGGAAGGGCCGCAGCCCTAAACAGGTTCATAAGCCGAAGTTCGGACAAATGTAAACCTTTTTCAACCTGGTGAAAAAGGCCACGGACTTTCTATGGACAGAGGAATGTGAGGCCGCTTTGGCCGACCTGAAGAAATATCTTACCACGGCTCCAGTCCTCTCAACACCCCAACCTGGGGAGGAGCTGTTTTTATACTTAGCAGTTTCAGAGCACGCAGTGAGTGCTGTGATAATCCGAGAAGAGAAGGGAGAGCAGAAGGCTGTTTACTATGTAAGTAAAACCTTGGCCGATGCAGAAACAAGGTATTTACCACTGGAGAAATTAATGCTGGCTTTGGTAATGGCTTCAAAAAAGCTAAACCATTACTTTCAGGCCCACAAGATAGTGGTACTAACAGAACACCCATTGAAATCCCTGTTGCAACAAGGAGACTTAACCGGAAGAATAGCAAGATGGGCCGTAGTTTTGGGCCAATACGACCTGGAGTTCAGGCCGAGAACAGCAATTAAAGGCCAAGTCTTGGCCGACTTCGTGGCCGAGTTTTTGCCAGAATGCATTGAACATCGGGCTCCGTTGAGCCGAGGTGAACGATGTCCAAACAAGGAAGGAGAAGCCCAGTCAAAAACTAAGGAACCAAGGAAGCAAAAACTCAGACCCTGCAGTATTTACATCGGCAACTCCTTCCAACTCTTTGTTGATAGGAGCTCAAACCGGTAGGGGGCAGGGGCAGGAGTAGTGTTAATATCCCCCGATGGAGAGATATTGGAGCAGTCCATTCGACTGGGGTTCAAAGCCTCGAACAATGAGGCGGAGTATGAAGCATTGATTGCTGGACTTAAGCTGGCAGTCGCAGCAGAAGCAAATGAGGTAATAATTTTTTGTGATTCACAACTTATAGTAAATCAAACTACAGGAGAGTTTGCAGCCCGAGATGAAAGGATGTCGGCATACGCAAAAGAAGTCATCAGGCTGGCAGCCATGTTTCAAAACTGCCGGCTTCTTCAGGTTAGCCGAGATGATAACAGCCACGCCGACGCGTTGGCCAATTTAGCAAGTTCAATACAAACCGAAAAGACAAGGACAATAATGATCGATTACCTATCAGGCCCAAGCGTAGAGCCGCCAAACACAATGCAAGAAGCATTATGTGTGGACATGGGACCAAGCTGGATGGATGCAATTGTTGCATTCCTGAAAGAGGGAAAGCTTCCAGAAGAATGCAAGGAAGCACACAAGGTCAGATTGAAGTCAGCAAGATTCATTTTGACAGCAGAAGGACATCTCTACAGAAGATCCTTCACTGGGCCTCTTTTAAGGTGTGTACACCCTCTTCAGGTCGAAGACTTCTTATATGAAATTCATGAAGGAGTTTGTGGAAGCCACGCAGGGGGCAGATCATTAGCTCACAGGGCCATTACCCAGGGGTATTGGTGGCCCTATATGCAAAAAGACGCAGAGGCCTATGTGAAGAAGTGTGAACAATGCCAGAGGTTTGCACCTTTGATACATCAGCCAGCTGCCGACCTGAACCCGGTTTCCAACCCTTGGCCATTTGCCCAATGGGGCATGGATCTCATTGGACAATTGCCCCAAGCAACTGGGCAGCGGAAGTACTTACTGGTAGCAACAGACTACTTCACTAAGTGGATAGAAGCAGAGCCTCTTGCCAAAATCCGAGATGTGGATGTAAAGAACTTCATCTGGAGAAACATTATCACCAGATTTGGGATTCCAAGAGCAATAGTTGCCGACAACGGAACACAGTTTGACAGCAAACTCATCAAGAATTTTTGTGCAAAGTTCAAGATAAAGAATTACTTTTCAACACCAAGTTTTCCCCAAAGTAATGGGCAAGCAGAAGCGTCCAACAAAGTAATTTTGGACGGGATAAAAAAGAGGCTGCAGGCAGCAAAAGGAAAGTGGGTAGACGAATTGCCCAATGTGCTCTGGGCATATCGCACTATGCCGAGAAGATCAACAGGGGAATCCCCCTTCGCCATGGCTTATGGCACAGAGGCAGTCATTCCATTGGAGATCGGCATCCCAGGGATCAGAACCCAAGGAGTTGAGAACGGGACTAACGATGTGCTCTTAGCCCGAGATCTGGATCTACTAGAAGAAAGAAGAGAGAAAGCTGCAATCCAGCTTGCAACATACCAGCAACAGCTTGCCAAAGCTTACAACAAGAAGGTCAATCCAAGGGATTTTCAAGTCAACGACCTAGTCTTGAGAAAAGTCGTCAGCAATAAGAAGGATCCCAGAGAGGGCAAGCTTGGCCCAAACTGGGAAGGGCCCTACAGAATTACCTCGGTGTTAGGAAATGGGGCATATCGGCTCGAAGATAGTGAAGGCAAAGCATTGCCTAGACCATGGAACACTTGTAATTTAAAGTTTTTTATCATTAGACATTGTTTGATTTTTTGCCGATATGATCAATGAAATCTTAGCAGAATTTTCCAGAACTGATGAAACTATGCATAATGTTGTTTTTTGAATAATGAGAACCCAAGTGGAACTTAGGTTCACATTGGAGGCAGATAGAAGACAGTAATGCCTAGCCAGAGTTAAGCCGAGATGTTTAACCATGGTTAAACTATGATAAAGTTTAACCGGAGTTGAACAGAAATTATGCTTAACCGAAGTTAAGCTGAAAAAAATTCCTTATCTTTACTTGTTGAAATTTGTAGCAATTTACAAGTTAAAGTTAAGATGAGATAAATTCCTTATCTTTGCTTGTTGAAATTTGTAGCAATTTACAAGTTAAAGTTAAGATGAGATAAATTCCTTATCTTTACTTGTTGAAATTTGTAGCAATTTACAAGTTAAAGTTAAGCCGAGATAATTGTTTATCTTCACTTGTTGAAATTTGTAGCAATTTACAAGTTGGAGCTACGCCGACATGTTATCATCTGTTGAAATTTACAGCAATTTACAGGTTGAAGTAAAGGTTAAGTATATTGTTTAAACCCTTGTTGAAATTTGCAGCAATTTACAAGTAGATCATTGTTTAACACTTGTTATAACTTGAGTAGAGTTTACAATATATGTTTTATACTTGTTGAAATTTATGAAAAGATTGCAGGACAGTATCTTGCCGACATAAAACTTGCAGTTATCATACCCGAGGTATGTAACCCCGAGGAGATTATGCAAAGGAAGAACTATGTAAATCATGCAAAACATTCTAAGTATAGACTCATGCAGAAGCAGTCATAAGAATATAAAAGTACAAACACTCAGTAGAAGAAAGTTGTATCAAGCATTAGAATGGAAAAAGGCACATCGGCCATATACAGAGTTTGCATTGTTCAGAAGACAAAAGTACAAAAGAAAGAAAAAAGAGCAAAAAACATTCAGACATCTTCAGCATTAGCAGATGGTTGAACTAAGACCTCAAAGGACTCTGGGAGAACTACCTCGGTATCTTTTTCTCCCACAACCTCTGCATCTTTTTCCACAAGAACCTCGGCTTCTTCTTCTACAAGAACTTCGGCTTCCTTATCTGCCGCAATCTCGGCGTCGATCTCAGCAAGTGTCTTGCTAAGACTTTTTTCAGCCAAAAGGAGGTCAGATGATAGATGACCTGGTTCAGCCTCCTTGGACACTTCGTCACTCTCTTCATCTAGGGTTAAGTCCATGACTTGCTCACCCTGAGGTAGAGACTGGGTCCCAGTAGCATCCTTGGATTTCCTCACCAAGGCCTCGTTATCATTATTATCTTCATCCTCAGCCTCAGAACCAGATTCTTCTCCTGCTTGACCTGGAGGAGGAGGAGGGGGAAATGGCAGAGGAATGTCACCAGCCTTGCGTAGTGGGGAGTCGTCTGGGAGGTTGAGCTTCTTGGCAAGGGTCATCCAACCAAGGGAGAAGCCCCTGTTGCATGCCTGCCTAACCTGAAGCTTGTAATCCTCAGCAACATCGGCCATTCCCTGCGCATAGGCCTTTTCATCAGCCTCTTCAATTTCGGCCTTTTTCGTGGCCAGGGCTTCTTGAAGCTCCTTCTCGGCCTGGGCCCTTCTGTCCTCAGCTTCCTTCAATTGGGCTTGGAGAACTTTGTTTATAGCCTCAGTTGCGCCGACCTTCTCCTCGGCAGAAGTTTGGGCTTTAATAGCAGCCTCGGCTTGGTCCTCCAGTTTCTTCATCTTTGATTCAAGACCTTTATGGGACTTTTTAAGGGCAGTGACCTCCCTCTTGGCATCGGTAAGCTTCTGCCGGTTTTCAAAGGACTGCATAGAAAAGGAGTGTGGGCATGCTGGATGGCCTGATAAAAAAAAAAAAAAACAGTGTTAGAAAACATTCTAAGTAGAAAACAGAAAGGAAGCAGCAAGTTCCAAGTAGGAACATTTACCTGGACAGAATGCTGGAGCATGAGACAGTAGTTCTCATACTCACTGATTTCGGCGTTCCGCTCAAGATCACCAGGGAGCAGGAGGGCAGTACTGAGTGCAACGCCGATATTGATGTCCTCGGCGCTGTCACTCTCGAAAGACTGGCTTGTCCTCCAGGGTAATTTTTGGCTCCCAGGGGACCAAGGGTTTTTTCGACTTAGAGGTTGGGCCAGAAGACAACCTCGGCTTCTTTGATATTGAAGAAGGGGATGGCTGTGCTTCAGCAGATCTTTTTTCGGGAACAGAAGCGGTCTTCTGGCTCCCAGCCAATTGCGAAATTGGCAGTATGTCCTTCAGTCTCAACTTGGGCGGCCGTGGCCTTCAGCTGAGCTATTTTGGTCTTTTTTGGCTTTGGTGGGGGCATGGTGAACGTCGGCTGGGCATCGACGTCGGTTGGAAGGTCGGCTAGGAGATCTTGAGCCACGGGCTTTCGGCGAACCATCTCGGCAGTTTTGACGAGTCTACGTCGGCGTTTCCTTTCAGGAATTGGTACCAAGAATGGTGCCGAGGTAGAAGGTTGATTGGTTGGATCAGATGTAGATCCTTGGTCTGTTCGGGATGAGGAAGCAACTTGAATTGTGATGGTAGATGGAGAGAGGCTCTTTTTCTTCTTCCTTGGACGTCAGGAAGAGTGGATTTATACGTCGGGATAAAGTTCAGCAGGAGCGGAGCTTTGCGCTTATGAATTGGCAGGTCCAGGAGTTTTTTCAGATCCTTGCCAAGGAAATAAGACTGGCGAAGATCCTTGGAAGGCTTGCGAACGTCTGCAAAACAGAACATAACATCAGAAACAGATAAAATTTTTTGGAAAAATAGAAGAAAGCACAGTTAAGTAATTGACACTGGGCTCTTACCCTTGCCCTCCTTGACCGTTCGAGGAAGAGGGAAGAGTTGGACTTCTTCTTCTGGGCCAAATTCCCAATTTCCAGAAGCAATGAGATAATCATCTCCAGCCCCTTTGTTGGAGTCTGGGAGGTCGGCTACGATCTTATATTCGGTAGACCTCGGCTTAAGGTAATAAACATAACCTTTTTCCTTCAGGTTGAGGGCGCACATGGTGTAACAATATTGGATGTCAGCAAGAGTGATCCTAACATTCTCCTGCCGAGCTAAGGCTATGATACCATTAAGCGTTCTATGGGCGTTGATGGTGAGTTGCATAGGGTTCAAGGAGTAGTAGTGAAGGACTTCACGAAAAAGGGGATCTAGGGGGAACCGAAGCCCGCATTCAACAAAGGCTACAACGGGAAAAGGCATGGAATCATCCTTGGGCATAATGGAGTCGTCATCACCAGCTAGTCTCAGATGGACATCAGCTGGGATGGAGAATTCTTGCCTAAAAAGTTCTAATTTGGTTGGTGGTGTTAACCATATTTCTCCACATACCCATGATTGTGGTGTAAAGATACTTGGCTACAGAAACAAGGTGTTCTTAAAAGGCTGATGGGACCTCGCTTAAACCTAGGAATGTATTGGTAAAGTTTGTTTCAGTTTTTCCTAAAGATTGAAGGTTCTATAAGCAAATCCCAAACCTAAGAGCTACGAAAGCAAAGATCGAAGGCACAGATCTGGAAAAGATACAACAAAGCAGAAAACAAAAAGGAGTCTCAGATTCAAGAACACCAAGGGCGGAAGACCTAGAATAGAGAAGAAATAGTGCAAATGTTCATATGAAAAATCAAGAAATAAAGACGCATTCAGGTGAATGATTCGCAAATTAAATACTGGAGCAGAACAATAATGGCAAGAAATTTCAGGGAAAATCAAGAACTGGGGAAGAAAAGCCAGTTGCTTACCAGAAAATGTGAGGCCGGGAATGAGCTTCGCCGAGATCAGACGACGGGGGCAACAGTGGCGAAAGCTTCGCAAAAATGGTAGATGGAGGTGGTTGCAGAGCTCAGAGCTTGGGGCAATGGCAGATTCGAAGAAGAGAAAGCTTTAGAGAGAGAAAATGTAAAGTATTCAAACGCAAAAGTGAAGAGAAAGAGAGAGGCAAACGTTTTTGTCCAAAACATGAAACGGCGGAAAAACAAAAAGCAATTATTGAGCCTGGTTAACGCATGCGTCAGACGACGCAAGCAGAGAAAAGACGGCCAACAGGCGCGTCGCCAGCACGGACCAATAAGGGAAAAACGCGTCAGTGGAACGGTTGAAAAAATGGTGCATGACAGCTCATGCACATTGGGAGAGTTCGTGTGAATTCTTGTTCCTGAAAAGAAGACATATCGGCCTGAAGTGAATGACATCGGCTGGAAAGTTTTAAGCCGACGTACGAAACAGAAGTTCAAATGTAGGTTCCATCATCTCAGAATACCGAGGTAATAGAACCTAGGGGGCAATTGTGGGGATGTATTTTTCTAAGTACCAACACGTGGCCGAGGTGGCACCGAAGTGTCAGCCGAGGTGCCACGTGTCGTGGTAGTTACGCCGAGGTTATCTCAGAGTTGCCGAGGTTATCTGCAAGAATACAGGAGTCCGGGGTTACCGCCGAAGATATCGGAATCCGAGATGATCAAATAAGGGGCAAGAGTCCTAGAATGAAGAAAGACTTCAAGATGGATAAGGATAGTATTCTTAGGGAGTCTATCCTTATCTCTTGTAGAGTCCAGAGTAAGTACCGAATGAGAGTCCATAGAAGTAAGACTTCTAGTGGGACTAGGACAGAGAAAGACTATAAAAGAAGGGCACCCCCGGCGGGTCTAAGGTACGCAATTTTACACCTTGAGCAGGACTTTGAGCACTTGAATTATCTTTGAGAGATACTGATTTGATCGTCGGAGTGTCCCCGGGTGGAAGAACCACCGCCGGAGCCATTTCTTTCTGTGCAGGTTAACAAAGTGCCATCTGTTCTGCCAGTGTTCTACAGCTGAATCACTAAGGAGGGCAGTGTGATCGGAAATTCACTCACACATTTAGGTAATTTTATAGAATGTATAGGAGAGCAATTATAAATTTTATTGTGACAAGTTAATTCTGTTGAAAATAATTTTTTAAATGAATGAGTAGTTCTGGTTTTTCAAATCATTGCAAACAATTTGTTTTTTAAGCAAATTCCATGAGGTATATTTATAATTTACCTAATTTGTAACTATTATTAAACAGAGTTTGAAATGTAAAATATGTAACCATAATATAATAATTTCATCATCTATTAATACCATCAAAATTACAACTACTGTGAAGAAAAAATAAAATAATTATTTAAAATTGACACGTTTAACGATAATTTGTTCATTATTTGACAGATGTTAATATAATTTATCTTAAAATCAAATATACAAGCTGACTTCAATTCTTTTTGAATAAATTATTTTGCTACTCTTTATACTTTATTCATGTTAAAATTTTAGTGCTTGTTTTTTAATTTTGTTTGACATACATACCACCCATTGGGCAGACAGTGATTGATAGCCTCTTTTATTTTGGCCTCATCATGGTTTTTTTTGTAAGCTTTAAAAAATTTGCACGTTTATGGAAATTGTCACCTTGAATGCCCGGTACCGCTGCTATGACCGTAAATGTGGATGGCCCCCTTGTTGTACTTGTTTGGGCGTAAGACTCCTACTATGAACCGATGTAAACGGTATCATAACTTGCATTACCTCATGAAAATTGCGTGACATTGTCTCCTTTGAGTGTTGGAACCGTTCTTGCAAATGTTTCCAAGATAGACCCTGCAACGCACAAATAAAAATGGCTACCTTCTCTTCCAGCGAAACGCCATGCTCCCGCTCCGACAACGTCAATCCGAAACTGTGAAGCTCATCGCATAACAACAAGAACACTGGTTGTGACATACTGACATTATCTTCAAACCAGCCCTGGTGGCCGTTAAACAACTCAAACATCCATAAACGTCCCGAAAGTATTGACGAATTTCGAGGGACTTTGTAATAATTGTTGAAATAATATCTTGCCCCACTATTATAGGCTTCTACCAAGTTGTGATTAGTTTCGACCACTATTTCCCTCACAATTTCATCGATAGCTTCCCGGGCGGGCATGGAAAGTGTAACGCGGTGACTCGGACCTGCGTCGTTTGCCATTTGTTTTTTGAGTTTGGCGAAAAATGTGAACAACTTCAAAAACTTCCAAGCAAATAAAATAATTCAAGTTGATGGCGAGAGAGGGACAGAGAGAAAACCACACTGTGAACTCTTGAAGGAAAAAAATAGACAAGAGGGGAAGAATATAATGGCCAAGGTTGTGGGGGCCATGTTTACACAAATGTGTAGCTTTTTTATGTAAGGGACTCTACATTGTTGTCAACGGTGCCATCACGTTTGATTCTCTTTTTTGTGGGAACCAAAAAACATTTTAATAATGTCCACAAAATAATCTTTTGTGCAGCCATGCTAATAAACTGGACAGCTTGCCTAATTAAAAAAAAAAAAAAAAAAAAAAAAAAAAAAAAAAACCTATTTTGCATATTAATTTTTGCCATGATAATAAACTGGACATTTTAATAATGTAAAATAACAAAAGCTGTCCATCATATACAAGGTACGCACATATTGACTGAAAATGTAATTTTTACACGTCCAGATTCCCATGAGCACAACAGTGTTCACGTGAACTAAGAAGTCAGGTGAGGGGTACATTTTACAAAAAAAAAAAAAGACAACTTGCCATAAAAAACCTATGGTCTACAATTGTAGCATCTGTCCAAGTCTCACAAATGGACAATATTGAAGGAAGTTCACAACAATCTTTGGGTAAATCTTTAGGTACAATTTTAGCACCAGTCCATTCTGCCTACGGCTCCCTCTGTCAGTTCCATTATTGTCCGAAAAATGTATGTATATTTTTTACACTTACATCCATTATTATCATCTTTTTTACATTTTTTTTAAATTTGTAAACACACCTAATATAAATACACTTTAAAAATATAATATTTGTCAATTTTTCTAAAAAAAAATTAACTAATACTAAACGAAGACAAAAAAAAAAAAAACCAAAATTACTAGTACATTTTTCTTATTTTTGTGTGAATATTTTAATTTTTTAAGAAGCACGTTTTTACAAATATTTCTTTCATTTCTGATTGTCATTTTTAATTTTTTACAGACTACAAAGGATTGAATTCCATTATTAAAAAAGCTCTATCCATTAACAGTTCCAATTAAAATTAACACATCTGCCTTAAAGTTGAATTCTCTGAAAAGTTTCAATTAATTTAATAGTTTTTCCTTGAAGACATCTCCGGAACACAGCATCACATATTGGACAACTGAAAGTTAAAAACTTGACGAGTTCAAAAAAGAAGTGTTCTTGTCAAATTCCAATGCAAAAATCAGATCAAAATGCAGAGAGAATATGGATTCGCAGGTTAATCTGAGAGCACCACCGCAAAATTTCCCCAATGCTCTGTGTTGTCAATCTGTAAAGTCCTGTAAGATCAATAGTCTTGCCGAGTGGGGGCAAATGACATCTCTTAAACATGAAGTTAGAATCCTCATTTACAGCTCTGAATAGCCATGTTCTTTCAGCTGCTTTGCTCATGAATGTGTATTCAATAAAATTTACAGTTCAAACCATAACTGTAAACCCAACTCATGCATAGACCACAGATATACAACACACTCATAAAAGATGGGTCATCACTATTCAGTAAGCTGCTTTGTTAGCATCCCTTAAAACCTAGGAATCGAAACACATTTATAAGGGAATGAAAAGAAAACATCCAACACATTTATAAATAACGTGCCTGCTGCATACAAAGTAATACAACATCTAACACATCACACACCGATTCCGTAATTTAAAAAAAAAATCCTACAGCCACTGTCAAACATAGGGGAAATAATAAACATAAAACAAACATAGGAGGTAGCAACAATTAAGAAAACTAATGCAGGATATTAATGAAACATGAGCCCTTTCCGGTGACTAAGGCCGTCAAAACCAGGGGCCGTGAGTTGGCACGGATGGGCCACCCATATTCTAGGACTTCTTGATTCGCAGCCAAGTAATGATGTCTGCGTCCGTCGGAAGCTGCAACAGTATTGCCTGATTTGCCGGATTGTCCATTAGCGACATACCGTAAAGGATTAGTGGGTCTTGCCGGTCCAAGCCTTGTAGGGAGTACAACCTTGCCATACACTTGCGAATGCAGTCCAAGGCCGAATCTCCATATTCATGATGCACGCGGACTTCTCGTTGTTGTAATTTAACTGAAGACGCAAGGTTTTCCATGCTACTTGCCAAGAGCGATGCTCCGACACTCTGCCCCTTTTTCCGCTGTGAGTGTGTTGTGCGACTGAATTTGCGTTTGCTCTGGCCACTCGTAGGTGTGTCATCAGCGTGAATTGCCGATTGCCGCAGCATGTACACTGACCGGGATGTCCTCCTCTTGCGCAGAACTGTGGTGGACAGTTTGTCCATGCTGCGCGGATGGCTGGAAAGGAGGCAAACCACTGCTGTCTTCGCAGTCTTCTTCGTCTACCAGCAATGGATTGTCCTCCGTGGCCACAGGTTCGAACGCTGCCCCTGGTGTCCATACGAATTTCCCGGTTGCAGTTGCACCTTCGTACATCCTTCGCATTAGCTCCATATGCTCCAACGGTTTCGTTTTGAACTTCAGTGCATTCTTGTCAATCTGGGGAAAACCAAAACACGTAAGCATAATGAAGTGAATCAAGGAAGGAGGAGAAACACAACAGAAGCCATGGAAGAGATGTTTATGTTACAGGTTTAGTAAAAAACAAGTTGTTACCAGATTGCATGAATTCTTGCAGTGATGTTTACAGACTGATTGCCAGATTATGTTCATTGTTTTGTGTATACTATTCCTCTAATCAGTGCACATTTATAAGTTGTTACCACATTCCAGCAAACTTGTTTTCAATATGTGCAACTCTTAGATATTACTATTGATGCGTTCTAACTCTAATGACAAACAGCAGGAGCAAAACAAACAACATATATCCATTCAATATGAACATACAGCAATTACCCATAATTCCAATGTGAAAAGCAAATGAAGTAAATTAAAGTTGATTGAGGACCAAAAAAAACAATGGCAATAAGAAAGATTTTGTTTTAGCACAACATAAAAACTTTTCAGAGGGAAATAAAGGATTACCACAATGAGTACTGATGCCACTAATAGAGCTATCCACTTTAGATCTTGAAGAAATACAGCACAGCTGCCAATAGACCTCACCTAACCCAACACCCAGTCTCCTCCACAACATCATTTGTCTTCTTCCTACTCTTTGGTTTGCCCACATCCCAAGACTCTCCCTTTCCTATCCCATATTTCACAAACCCTATAATCAAACCCAGAAATCATCAAAGGTATCCAAATTCCCCCCTCCTCCCTCTTTCACCCTCCACAACCCAACTCACAGAAACCCCAAAAACCAAATTTACTGATAAGCCCTTCAATTTCAGAGCTATTTAGCTCATACCTAATATATGATAAGGAATTAACTCCGGCTTGTTTTATGACAGTCAGCGGGACAGATTACTTTTTATGATAGTCAAAAAAATTTATAACTCTCCCACAATGCATAATCTCAATTTTTATATATAGGGAAATGATTTAAGCAAAAATACTTTCTTCAACAAAATGACAATGGTGGAATTCACGTTTTCGTATGCAGAAAAGGAAAATAGTTTTCATTTTCATATTTCTTTCATTTCCTATCAATTAAATGCAGCCAAGAGCCTTATAGAAAAGAAGACATGTACACAATTTTGGAAAGCTAGAGGTGGCACCAATAAGGGAAATACAAATTGAAAGTTAAGATTGTTTGCCCATGCTTACGTACCAATGAATCCATTAGCTAGTGAAGTGAATCCATCAGCTAATGAAGTGAAGTCAGTCAAGTACTTGGCCACAGAAACTCACAAAGCAGTTAAACAAATTTCACAAAACAGTCATACATAGGAAGGGAGATAGAGAGACTGATAGGCAACTTGGCAAGTATAACAACGGTTGTTGGGGTGAAAAGTCTAACCAAGTTTAGTTCTTGTTTTTGGTCACATTAAAATATGTTTGAAGAATTTTTATAAATATATATTGTAACATATGAATAATTTTCACGTTGGATGTTACAAAGAAGAATATGGAATTATTACCTTTTCATAATGGGCCCACCAGTCGTCGGATGCTTGTATCAAACCAATTGCTTCATTGTAACTTATGCCGGTTGGCCCATGCCTGCTGTCCATCAGGCGTGACCACGACTGCCAATCCTTTTTCAGTGACGCGTACTTGTTTTGCAGTTGCTTCACCACATGGACCTTATGTGTACGCTCCTCGAAGGCCTTAGTGATAGCCCCTGTATCTGTGCATTGTCATTGTATGGAAGCTGCCCTTGAAACCTGAGTCCAACTCTTTGATAACAAGTTGCAAGAACATGCGCACCGTGTCAGAGTCCCAATTTGCTTTGTGAGCTAGTCTGGACTACGGTTAAGACTGTTTACCACCACGCTTACGCAAATGTCTCGAAGGTGTGGATGGCGATTGTGAGTGCTCCATTGCGGTACTACAATGCAACAGTAATTGTGAAAATGTCAAAAAGCAACATTGTCACAACATGAAAATGGTAAATAACAATATGTATTTAAGAAATTCCCATCCATCTCCTTTTAGTTAAAACAATTGAATCAGGAAATAAGACCTTATCTGGATTTCATAGTTTCATGTTCATTCTTGATGCGGTTCTTCTTGTTCATGCCTTCTATATTGTTGGATTACTGCTCTGAAAAAGGATTTTCATATATAAACATGCATAGATATATATTCACTGCAGTGATACATCAAATGTAGCCTCTGTTGTGCCTATGTAGCATGGCCCCAATTAGCTAGTTCAATAGTATGGAGTTCTGCCCATTAAAATTGATCAAAACATAATCTGATCACCCTACGTACTTGTTCTATATTTGTACATTTTTTTGAATCATTCGATATTGGAGCTCTACTGCTATAGTGTCTGGTATTTATGCAACTTGCCTGTGAGAAAATATAGATGCATCATGAATATCCATGGATTCATTTATCCATTCCAAACCAACTCATCCTTGTCACTTCCATTTAGAAGAAGTTGTTATCTACCATTACCAAAAGCTGTCAGTTGTTTATTCCTGAATCTGAAATGCTATTCACCTGGAAGATCTTTTTAGCTTTGAACTGTTTATTAAATTGTGTTGAATATAACTCTGTATGAAATGCAATATATATTATCTTTAGAGCATCAACCTAAATTTTGTCTCGAAATTGGTTTCTGAGAATTGCTTGTCATGTGCTTATTACTCGAGATAATTGGAAAAGGAAAAACAGTTGTTTCTCCTGTTACTATGATCATTCATGTTTTAAGCAATGTGCACAGTTGTTTCTCCTTTTATGAAATCCAGATAAGGTCTCATTAATAAAAATTGTTCTCATACACTAACGATGCTGGAAACACTAATCTCCATTTTGTTTTGTAGATGTTAGAAGAAGCAAAAAAGAAACAGACCCAAATGGTTGACACATCAAGTGAGAAATTAAAATATCACAAAAGATCATAACCAAACATATAATAAACCCTTCTATTAAAAAAAAGAAGACATATAACAAATCCTACGAAAGAGTGTATTATAGAATTTCTTAATAATAACACGAGATTATATAACATTACTCCATTTCTTTAACAAATCAAGTTAGAGGATTTTGTTAATACCATTATTATTATTTTATTTTTTTTTGACCGTATGAGATAATTTATAAATATGAGAAGAATTATATTGTAAGCTGGACAACACTATCTATAAGCTAAACAATTAACACTTAACACCAATAATTATACTCCACCTACAATATCTATAAGGTGAACAACTAACACTTAAGACCAATAATTAATTCAATTGTAGTCCTTGTTAGAAATTTTGAACAACTAACGGTCTTACATAAGGGCCGAAATTTTCCACTATATGCTTTGGATGCTAGAAAAGTTTAACATCATTGAACAATTAAAGACCTAACAAACTCAAGCAACTATGAAATATCCAAACCGAAAATTGTGAACATTACAAGCATAGAAGCCCAACATTACCAGGAGAAAAAAAACAAGAAAAAAATTGTCAAAATATAAAATATTTTCTCAATAGGTATCTGAGAAAACAAAAGCTTTACAGAAGAAAAAATCCCCAATACCATCACACACCCAGAAGAAAAAATCTACAAATTTTTTGAAGGGCTGTGTGGGTCATCTTCACTGACCAAAAAGAGAGAGACCCAGAAGGCTAAAACATCGAACCACGCATATAGTATGATAGAGGGGTTAGGTTATGGGGCAGCCATTAAAGACAAAGGAAAGTGGAGGAACAGAGGAAAGAGTGATGAAGAAGGTAAAGAAAAGAAAAGGTTGGAAAGTGGAAGTGTGAGAGTGGAGAGAGTACAGGGCGATTCGAGAAAAATCATTGATTTTCTTCACAACTACCAAATCGCCGAAAATGGGAAAATGTACAGATTTGGTTCACATGCCCAAAATCAGTGGCGTGGAAGAGATGTTACCTTGTTCTTTGGGAGATACGGGCCGAAGTAGTGTAGATCTGGTCAGCGGTGGTGCAGATCTGGACGAGGGATGGTCCTTCCTGTCGGTTATAGTTTTCAGGTGATCGCGTCGAGGTCTGCCTTTGGCACGGCTGTGGCGGTGGTGCAAGGTGAAGGGTGTGACAGATCTCCAGCCGTGGGCGGTGTGTCTTCGACGGACTAGACTTGTTCAACCGACTGAGGGATTTGTGAGGTTGGAGAAGGAAAGGGGCTTTCTGATCGGATAAACGAAGACTTCAGGGGCCCTCATTCCCATCAGACGGGATCGATCTTCTGGTTTTCTTTCTCAACCATCGTTTTTGCACATAGTAATTTCTCTTGCCTCTTTTTAGAATAAAAACAAATAAATAAAAACACTAGCTTTGCCTAAGATTTTCTAAAGCTAAAATATTATTTTCATAATGGCATGGGATTTCAGGACAACATGCTATAGAACAACAAAAATTTGCAAGAAATGTACCAAATTACTAGTTTATATGGCCTAATTGCATGTGTTGCATACTCGAATTATCAATATTTGGAGTCATTTCCCAATAAAAATCCACAAACAGTCCATGAGATTATGACTGCTGAGTAAATTTCAGAATGGATTCCAATGTTAACATTATATTGGAAATAAATATATAGAATTCGAATTAATGATTCAACAATCACAAGTTTTATTTTATTTTTTTATCAGAGGAGAAGGTTGTGAGCAACTTGGGTAGGTTTGTGGTGATCATTTGGTGCTTTGTTGTTCTAATCCTGACTCAAAGTTACACAGCAAGCTTAACTTCAATGCTAACAGTTCAACAACTCACGCCTACTGTTACTGACGTAAAAGAACTTATAAATGACCAGTAAAAGATAGGCTACCAAAAGGATTCTTTTGTTTATGGACTCCCGAAACGGATGGGATTGGATGACACCACGCTTAAGGTATATGGCTCTCCAGAGGAATTAGATGAACTCTTTTCAAATGGGAGCATTGTTGCTGCTTTTGACGAAATCCCCTACATGAAGCTCTTTCTCGCCAAATATTGCTCTAAATATACAACAGTCACACCAACATATAAAACCGATGGCTTCGACTTTGTAAGTAACCTATATCTCTCACTCTCTACCTAAAAGTTTCTTGAGGGTGTCTATCTTATATATTTAATGACCTGCAGGTCTTCCCAATTGGTTCGCCACTATTACGTGATGCTTCAAGAGCTGTCCTAAATGTAACTGAAGGGGACAAAATGGGAGGTATTGAGACAGCGCGGTTTGGGCAAACCAATTGCCCAGACTCAAGCACCCTGGTTTCTTCCAACAGTCTAGGCCTAGAGAGTTTCTAGGGTCCTTTCCTAATTGCTGGGATTGCTTCACTTTCAGTGACGCAGCGGAATAAATCACACGAGACTAGATATCGTTCTAGTAGACGAAAATTCTTGAATCCACAAGAACACCCTTGAATCCACAAGGAAGATAGAAGAAAAGCTCTTAAAAATATTATTGAATGAATGAATAAAAGTTGTATTTGCCATGAGGCTTACATAGCTATTTATAATAAACCAAACCTAATACTTGTAGGAAAAGTAATTCTAAAATAAACTAAGAAACTTAAATCAATACAAATTAAGAAACCTAAGAGAACTAGGAAACCTAAGAGACTAAACTTCTAAACAATTTAAAATCCTAGTCAAAATCTAATTCTAAAATATTTATACTAAATTACATCAAAAATATTAAAACTAAAAATATAAAAATTCTTAAAATCTTGTCCTGAAAATCTTGTCCTACATCAGACTCCTCTTCTTTGAAAGAACTCGCCCTCGAGTTCATATTAGAGATCTGCCATCTTCCATCCCAAATAAAAAGATACTTGGAATATTTCAGTTGTTTATCCCTCTTCCGAACATTATGTGCAGAGAAGTCTACTTTCTGAAAGTTGTTCTCTATATGCTTCAACTGGTTGACAAGATTAATTAGACAAACATTGAAAGTCAAATTAAATTGCTCCACACCAAGAAAATCAACCACTTTGTGTAGAACTTGCATGCTCTCTTGATGTTGCACCATCCCAAATTCAATTGATCCTTCAATTATCAACCTTGGAATATTAAGTGTAGCATCAACCAATTTCTTTGTTGCACACAACGGTTGTATTATCTCTTCTTCTGTTTTCTCTTTGTTACTGGGCTCAATCAGATCTTCTTCTTCCTCAATATTTTTATGATTTGTTTGTAAAACTTTCTTCTCGATATTCAAATTAGCATGTGCTGATGCATTATCAACACTTGAACAAGACTTTGTATCTTCTTCATTAGTTTTACAAACAATCTCACCACAAATAATATTTGGATCTGAATTCTTTTCTTTCACAACTACAATTTCATTGCAAATTTTTACCAACTCCATGGAAGTATCTTGATTTGTATATGACAATATATCTTCATGATCATGAAAGTAAAATTTTGATGCTAAAAACTTTTTCATTGTTAACCATGAATGAAATTTGTCTTTACCTTTGCAAACTCGATAATCTTGTAATCCATTCCACCACTTCAATGCAATTTTATCAAGTTTGTAGGATGCGAATATAACCTTCTTTTCATGAGGAATATTCATGCATTCAAAGAAATTTTCAAGATCAAGCAACCAATCAAGAAAATCTTCTTTTTGAAACTTACTTGAACCATTAAAATATGAAATTTCTGCAAAATAACGTAAACTAACAGGTTGGCCTCGGGTGAATCCTCCGGCGCAATTACTGTCAACTGTTGGTTGCCTCTGGTTGACGATTAGTCCCAAATCGGCAAGTAGATTACAAATCTCTTTGCGAAGTTCGTGCACCCCTAGCCGATGTTCCTCAATCGCATCCCATATGGCTTCCACCCTACGATCAACGTCAATAGGGATTGTGTGTGCTCCATTGTCTTGTGTAATTGAGCTAGGCAAATCCATGCTCTGATACCACTTGACGCAGCGGAATAAATCACACGAGACTAGATATCGTTCTAGTAGACGAAAATTCTTGAATCCACAAGAACACCCTTGAATCCACAAGGAAGATAGAAGAAAAGCTCTTAAAAATATTATTGAATGAATGAATAAAAGTTGTATTTGCCATGAGGCTTACATAGCTATTTATAATAAATCAAACCTAATACTTGTAGGAAAAGTAATTCTAAAATAAACTAAGAAACTTAAATCAATACAAATTAAGAAACCTAAGAGAACTAGGAAACCTAAGAGACTAAACTTCTAAACAATTTAAAATCCTAGTCAAAATCTAATTCTAAAATATTTATACTAAATTACATCAAAAATATTAAAACTAAAAATATAAAAATTCTTAAAATCTTGTCCTGAAAATCTTGTCCTACATCATTCAGCTTTCATAATATTTATTGCTGTGTTTGTGTATAAGTATAAGCATAAGCATGTACTATTGAGGCGTTCTGATCCCAATGCCTCAATATAGGGAAAGATTGTGGAGCTAGCTAGACACTTTGACAACAAAGACCTATCTTCCCATACTTTCAAAAAGAGTGAACCGCAAGTCAAAAGTGGTATTGACATTGTGGATAGTATGGGTGCACCACAAGCCTCTCCTAATGTTCATGGCCCTTCAAGTCCGTCAAGCTTCTCACTACATGCCACCCCTAATTGTAACTGCCCACCAAGTCCATATACCTTTTCAAACCATACATATGGGAATTTTGCTTCTTCCGAAGGAACTCCAATTTCGCAAGGGCAAACAGCGCAAGAGGTAGTGCCAGTCATTGAACTTGCTAATCCAAATCAGGATACACAGCAAATTCCAAGTGCACAAATAAAAACCACTGATACTAATGTATGATGATGGCATTGCCATCTCTAATTGTATATTAATGTCATAGTTGTACCTATGCATTCTCATTAAAATATAGTTAATAATCTAATTCTATTATTTTCTATTCTTCTTCCCTTGGTAATTGGTCCCGTTATTTTTTTTTTTTTTTTCCTTCTTCCTTTTCTTATTTTATTATTATTATTATTATTATTATTTTAAGATTGTATATTGCAGCTGTATCCCCATGTTACATTATTAAGTTTCTATGAATCCTATGTAGAACGCAGTGAACTCATTAATTTCCATGTAGCGTCCAAATGTTCACAAATTAAATAATTCATGAACTGTCAATAAGTTCTTTTTCTTCCCCCTCCTAAAATCTTTTTAACCTTTTCATTTTATTTTCATATTTTCTTTTTTTATGTAAAAAATGAGAATCAGATTTTTATTTTTTTTTTTTTGGTTGGATATAAGCATAACTTCTTTGATAAAATACTTTTAATTAATCATTAGACTATGGTAAGGTAAATTTGCATTTAAAGTCTATGCTTACCTCTCATGCTGCATTTCGTAGGGAAATTTTTCTGCCTTTTTTCTCATATTCTTACAAGCAGAACAAACTATGAAAGAGCTATTAGGAAAAAAAATCAAAAGTTGATATTGATATACATGAGTTAACAGAGATCCTAAAGGCTGAGCAAAAGACGATAGATTGATTACAAAACTTTTTCTAACACACATTTTCTTTCTATACAGATGCATACACTATGAGATAAAATTAAAAATATTGGTCAAGGCATTCTTTCAACTTTTGAAAAGTAACAGGTTTTGAAACAAACGAGTCCATACCATTTGCGAAACACTCGTCTGCACTCTTTGCCAATGCGTTTGTTGTCATCTACAATTACACCACCAATATTCATCAATGGATATACATACAAATACAAGGATATTCATTATGAAGAAAAGTTACAAATTTTTGAACTGCTATTATTACTTGCAAATGTCAGATGTGCATATATCTTGTTTTCCAAAATGACATTCATTAGGCTTGTCTCAAATGTAACCATCATTTTTCTTTTCTTTTCTTTTCTTTTCTTTGTAATGACTTCTCAACATTTACTCTAAGTCAATGTAAACACATTAACAAGATTCTTATAAAGAATACTGGCTACTGTAGACACCTCATTTTTGACCGACCTTAAGACTCAGACGTTACCGATTGAGCGCTCGGTAATGATACATATTGTGCTCGCTCTGAGGTCACAGAGTCTCGGCTGAGAGCCTTGCCTCCGAACTTCGGGGCTCTTTTGTGCTTTGTCTCGGTTTGCAAACCAGGTCCTGTTTTCTCTGTTTTCTCTTCCCGAAGGGAGGGAGAGGTCTCGTAGACCATCTCTCAGTGGCCGTAGGCTACGTTTCGTGGTCGTAGGCTATTTTTCTCGTTTGGAGACCAGTTTCTGATTTTTGGGGCCGTCGGCCGTGTGCCTCGATTCGGGGCCACTTAACTACCTCCGTTTGCTCCGATTTTTGGCACACACCTTGTTTCCTCTCCTTAGAGGGACACTGTAGCTCGGGAGACCACCTTCGTGGTCGTACGCCACCTCCGGTGCTTAATAGTCAGTTTTCGGGGCCCCCAGCTGCGCGTTTTGGCCCCTGAACCCTCGTTTTGCATCCGTCTAGGTTCATTTTTGGTATGGACCCTAGTTTCATTGTTAGGAAGGTGGTACGGGGGTGGGAGACTAGCAATTCTTCTTGGAGACCACCTTTCTCTTCGCCGCCGGGTTTTCTTGGCAGGTAGGTGGTCTCCCTTACTTTTGGGCCACAATTTCGGGTCTCCCATACCACCACTGAGTTGTATTCACCTGGGAGACCACCAATATGGGTAGGCCAACCACTTTTTCTTCTTGACACTTTTGACTCCTTGCTCTCCCTCACTTTTGAACCACAATTTCGGGTCTCCCATACCACCATTGTGTTGCATTCATTTAGGAGGCCACCAATATGAGTAGGCCGACCACCTTTCTTGCTTGAACTTTTTGACCCCTGGTCAGCCGACCAAGGGGAGTGGCCGGCCGACCACCTTAACTAGTCGGCCTGCTTCCTGCTTTTTGGTCTCACTGAATGTGTTCCAGCTATGCCAGCTGGAAGCCATTTGATGCATCCTCCATACACGTGTATGGAGGATGTTTGAAGCTTCCAAGAGAAGCTTTGGCCTCTCTTCTCTATAAAGGGAGGCCTCCTCTTCCATTCCAAGGGTTGAACATTTTGGTTAAAGCATACATACACTTCCCTCCATATCTCTCTCCTTCAAGCTTCAAACTCCATTGTTCTTGCACCCATTGCACTACACCTCCAAGCACAACACCTCCATTATCAACCTAAGCACCTTGGAGCTGATTTTCGGAGGTTGAAGAGCTCCTACCTTGGTCCAGAAGTTGCTCGAGGTCTTCTCTACAAGGGTAAGTCACCATTTCCCTCTTTATAGCATTATTTTGCTTCATGTCTTAGCTCCATTTGCAAGCATTTTAGAGCTTTGACATAAACTGAAAAGAGTCTTATTTTGAGTCCCTCTTGAAGTTTGTTTAAGGACATTTTTCTGTTAGAGGTCATCTACCCCCTTGTATGCTCCATCTCTCTTTTAAGGCTTATTTTACTTCATATCTTAGCCTTACTTGCAAGCATTTTTGAGCCTTGACATAAATTAAAAAAAAGTCTTATTTTGAGCTCCTCTTGAAGATTGTTTAAGGTCATTTTTCTGTTAGGGGTCATCTACCCCCTTGCATGCTTGTTTGCATCTTGTTTTGAGCCTTGCATCTAGGCCTTGGTTTTGTGCTTTGTTTGGCCTTCTAGCCACTGAAATCCAGTGGATTTTCAGTGGCTAGCATACTATCTTGAGAGCCAAAATTAGAGGGGGGGTGACCCCCTCTCTCCTTGCCTTGTTTGTTGGCCCTTTTGGCCTTACAAAGGGGCTCCACTTTGCATGTTTTGAAGCCATGTTTCAAGCCCTATTTGGTGAGTTCTAAGGTCTGCATGAACTCTGTCCGGATCCCGTTTTTCCATATAAAGTATCTATTATGCATATGTAGAGCAATCCCATTCAAGGCCTTTCAAGGGGGCTTTTACTTGCATGCTTCCTAGCTTCATTTCAGGCCATTTTGGATGAGTTTTAGGGCCCTCATAACCTTTATCCAGAGGTGGTTTTGCCATTTTGTATGTCTATCTTATATGTGTTGAACAACCCCTTGCATGGCCCTCCAAAGGAGCCTATTATTCTTGCATGCATTGACTGAGTCTCAGTGAGTTTTTGGGCATATTTTGGCATGGCATACTTCTATTTTTGGCTGGTTTGGTGAGCTCTCATATGCTTCATATAGTTGTAGTACAACTCATGGTTCACTAGCTTTCTTTGCATGCTTTGTTGACCCTTGATTCTAGCACATTTTGACTATGCGTTGAACTGATTTTGTGTATATTTTGGACTACCCTAGCTCTGTTTTTGGGTCTCATGGTCGAATGATGTTTGTTTTGCATGCTTGTAGTTCAATACACTTGCCTAGCTTTGAGATTTGAGGTCCATTGCATGCATATACTGAGGTGTTTCCATGCTTTGGGGTCATTTTGCATCATATTTTAGAGCTTATGTGAATGCCATATCCTCATGTTTTCTCCTCTTTAAGTGTGCTTGAGAGTTGTGCATGAATGCCTTGTCTTCGGACCATTGAATGAGCTCCACTTCTTTGCATTCCGAGCCATCATTTTAGGCCATTTCCCCACTGTTTCAGACCTGCCTAGGGTCTGTTTGGGGTTGGTTTTTCCATTCGTACATTGCTTTGTGTACCTCTAGTGTAACGCACTTCACTAGTTTTGGTATTCGGGCCATCTAGCTTGCATTGTGTGACATATTTTCGTGATTCAGGACCATTGTGCATCATGTTCCAAAGCTGGAAATTGCATGCTTGTATGCCATATTTCATCATTTGCCATGCTTAGTTAGAGTTGCATGTTGTGCCTTAGGATCGGTCCATTGCATTCGTGCATGTTTGCATGCATTTCGGTTGTCTCATTTTCATCACATGGCCACTGATGTGAGTGTGGCTGAGGTCCACTCATATTGGTGTAAGTCCATCTTGCATTGTGTATGCCATTTTAGTCCATAGCATTGCGTATGCTAGGTTGCATGTTAGTGCATTGTGCATGCCATGTTGTGTCATGTGCATTGTGTATGCCATTTTAGTCCATAGCATTGCGTATGCTAGGTTGCATGTTAGTCGCATTGTGTATGCCATCTCATTACATTGTGTTTGGGATAGGAGTTAGCCCAAACACGGGAAACGAGGGACGTTTCGTACCCAAAGTGACGGGACGTGCCTCAATTCCCGGTCGCCGACACTCCGGATTACCCATGATGGAGTCTAGGCCTTGTTGTGTTGTCATGTGCATTCATTTCACATCGAGTCGTGCAATTCGACTCCTCGGCCATCATGCATCGAGATGCGTGATTGGTGGCACGAGGATCGAGGTGTGCATACATATGTGAAAATACTTTGCCATGCCCCTTTCTTGCTCTCTGTTGCTGCAAACCAGAAATCAGCAGCCTTCTAGAGCTTTGCACAGCATTCCGGGATTAATTGCAAACAGAGGCAAATCAGGGCATCGCGAGGAATTTCCCGACGAGGCAGCTCGAGCATGCATGCATCTTTTATCATTCGGAACAGAGCTGAGGCGGTCCATTTAGCTTGCATGCTAATTTACTTGCTTTCCTAGTTAATTTGTTGATTGATTAGGGTTTTGTAATATTTAATTATTTATTCGGACTGTAATTATTTATTCGGACTGTAATTATTTATTCGGACCCTCCGAGAGAGGGCAATGTTGTAATAAGTGTGCGTGTGTGTGATGTATGTCTTCTAACCCCACGTCTTTCTCCCTTTTATTTACCAGCTTATGATGGTTAGTTTAGGGCATGTTTCAATTACCATACTTATGCTTGCATGTTTGCATCCATTCATCTGTCTTGCATGCACCGGGCTCGGCGCATCATACTAACTGCATTGTATTTCAATTTCAAATTGAATACGTGTTAGCTGTAGCATCATCATATGCCATCTTAGAATAGCCGAGCCTATCTTAGTTGCATTCTTGTATGTGTTGCATTAGGCATCTCAGCATAGTTAGGATTCATGCATGATTTCTAATTAGCTTCTTTCTTTGGCTCGGAGTACTCGGTAAGTGTTTATACTTTAGCATCCTTGTATGTGTGTGAGTGACTGCCATGATAGCATATTTACCATGAGGCTAACTGCTTATGTGATATACCTGCCTGAATGCCTGTGGGTGAAGGTTGGATTATCTGAATTGGAATAATGTATTGACTGCGAGTTTTAAGCCCACTTGAGAGTGGCAAATCATCTTGTTTTCTAAGCCCACCTGAGGGTGGCAAAATCAGCATTTTAGCCTACTTGCGAGTAGCAAACCGCTTTCAAAAACAAACATGAAATGTTTTGTTCCAACTCAGACGATCCAGTCTATACTTGTATGTTGCGCGCATCGCATAGTAATTCTTGGCTAATAAACCGGAATAAGAGCACATAATGTTTTCAAAACTCGATATCATGGTTAGTAGAGGCCGATCTTTGATCGGGCGAGCGGGGGTGCTCACAAAGTGACCTTCCCCAATCGTACCCAAGTTCCCGAGCCGAAGCAACTTTGGTGATGACGGATACGTGGCCTTAGGCAACGAGTCAGGGTTTCCTAAATTTTCCAAAATAAAATATTTAGGTGGCGACTCTGTATCTGGCAAAGCAGTCCATGTTTGGCACTTCTTTCAAAAAGTCTGTTTTCAAAAACGATTTGCCGGATTTGGACTCTTTAATGATTCATCGGTCTTGCATTGCACTCTATGAGATTAGATACAGGACCGTGACTTTGAGTCCTGAACTATAGTGAGCCCAAATGAACAAAACGGGATCTCCTCCCGGGACGTTCGGGGACGTCTACAGCTACACATGGAAAATAAGGATTCTAGTGCTTACTACAATGATGGGCATCCTCTTTTTAGATGAGTTAAATTTTTTATCATTTGGAGGCACAAATTGCTCAATTCCTGCTTTCACTGCAGCATCCCAATTACCAGTTTCCTCAAAAGAACGAATTAGTCTTGTGGCTTGAAGGCCATCCATCACTGGCATGCATACATCCTGCACACGGTTACAGCTTCAATGTATTAGGATAAGACTACAAATCTATTTGACAATGTTCATAAACATTTAAATGAGTTGCAAGGTTTGTTTGTACAATTAATCTAATTTCCAAGATAAACTCCTCCGAAAAGTTTTGTGAACATGTAAGTATATTAAGGAAGTTTTGGGATGGACATCTACATTGAACTGTTGGCTTTGATGGACAAAATACTACTAAAATTTTGGAGATGTAAAAAGGGATAAAAAGTAAAAGAGAATGCAACTATAGGCTTTGATAATGAAGAAGAGAAGAGAAATAAGGCAATCAAAATGATGGCACAACCAGTGACAAACCATTTCACCTAGCAATGTAACAACCATTGGGATAAGCTCAAACACTATCCTGATCTTAAATTGAAGTCTGAAAAAGAAAAGGATTGCATAACAAGTGATTAAAATGGTAACTAAAATAATAACCATAATAGAAAACATTTTTTAATTATAGGAAAATTACCATCAGAACGAGATCATAAGTATAGGACTGAACTGCACGTATAGCTTCCACTCCATTATTCACAACATCTATGGTATGGCCCAACTGCTTCATCATTGACCGTGTCACCATCACATTAATCTTGTTATCTTCCACAAGAAGGATCTTAGGTTTCAACATCGATTTGGGAATTTCTGGACTGTTACTAGAACTGCACTGGGTGCTTCTATTAGTTCTCTCCCGCATCTCACTTGCTTCTTGGGAGTCTATTGGCTTTATCGTTTCCCCAATGTTGCTTTCCCTTGAAGAGTGAGTGGAATTCATATCAGGATTCTGGAATTTACCGTTTTCTTTATTCTAACACTGTATCTCACTATCACTACCAACTGCAATTTTCTTAGCAGAGTCTGGGCTGTCCCTCATTGAAGATTCATGTTCCAATGATGTATTAGCACTATCAACCGAACAGGCATCCTCTAATGAAGTTACCGCTTTTGTTGCAATGTTTCTAGAGGGAAATGAGTAGGAATCTTCTAACAAACCATTAAGTTTGTATGAGGCATTAAAAGCAATATTGTTTGGCAATTTTGTAGCCCTACCAGGACCACTAAAAGCGAAAAGAGAACCCAAAGTGCATGGTTGAAATTGAAAAAATCCGGAACTTGTATCATCATCGTTGGCATCATCCGGAGCATCATGATCAGTCATATCTGAGAGTTCATCAAGATCATCTAAATTATCAGCTGCAGGTGAAACCTTGTATGGTAGTATAAATGTAAATGTAGATCCATGGTGCTCTCGGCTGGAAACACTGAGATGACCTCCCATAAGCTCAACCTATTTCATACGCATATGAATGTGAAGAGTTGTACATCAGCTAAGAAAGTTAATATCAAAGCAACAAAATGAAAATTCATGTCTCCATTTGAAATGAAAGACAATTTCAACTTCAAGCTGAAGATAGACTGAAAATTTACATAGAAAGTTTATATCAAATGAAGTGGTATGGGCGATAGGCTTGGAACAGGTCCAAGGGGAGAAGAATAATTTAGAATGAGATGCTCAATTTTAGTAATTTTAAATTTCTACTGGATTTCTTGCATGTAAACTACCTACTCTCATATAAAAAGTGATATAAATTATAGTTTCTCACCGCAGGGACAGATGTTTCAGGAAGAAGATTAATGTGATTTAGTGGAAATGTCTGCCTATGAATATAATGCTTGTGGTTCATATAATTGAAACAGATATGCCTTCTAATGCCCATTTCACAGTACAGCATGAACCCTAGTCCAGAAAAGTAAATAAAAAAAAAATTGTTTAAAATGATCACCAGTTGTTTGCAGATTGCTAGGCCTAGCCCAGTCCCACCATACTTCTGTGCTGTGTCTGCACCTACTTGCATGTATTTCTTAAATAGAGTAGGCAAAGCATTCTCTATTCCATTGAAATGAAAAGTGAGATTCTAACAAATAGCAAAAAAATAATTAATAATAGTCTGAATTCAATGTTTCGAAGCATATTTCAAGATGTGAAATTACCCGGTATTCCAATTCCCGTATCATAAACATCGCAGCATATCCATACTATTGTTTCATCTAGCTGAAGGTGGTTCTCTTCACCTCCATTTATCGAGGCCCCATTTCTAACTGAGGTTTTGGGTTCGTCATCAAGTTTATGGTTTTTGTAAGGACCTTCCCCGTGTTTCTCTTCATGAAAACCTTTTTGATCACTGCAACTTTGAGACAATGATACGCATTTATCTTGTTCGTGTACATTTACTGAAACTGTTGACCTGTCTGTAGTGATCTTCTGATTGGATCTCTTTTCCATATCTGAAGATGGGGCTGGTACCACATAAAGCTTTATTCCAACCTTCCCTTCATGGGTAAACTTGATTGCATTGCTGGAAAAATAAAAACTTATAAATTTGAAGCAGAACCCAACAAGTTTGGTAAATAATGCAAGAAAGCTGCAACAAAACCAGAAAGCATGTTGCATATTCATTTTAGCTGTGACAAATGCTCATATTCACAGTGTTGTAAAGAGACACACTACTCATTGCTGATCATCCTAATCCAAGGTACTGGGAGAAATAGAGGTGTTACATTGTCATTGCATATAAAGTAAAACATTCTCGCCTCAAGAAAGGAATTATAATTTTCTTTTTAACTAAGGAAAAAATAATATACACCTTAAGTTTACAAATCTTTCTATAACATCTGTCGCATAATTGTTCAAAGGAACAATTCCTTGGTCCTCTTGACAAATATTTCGCAAATCCGGGGAAATCAAACATCATGACCTCTGTCGTCTTTTATTGTGATACAATCAATTTCTAATCATATCAAATAGGAATTTCTAGAGGAACAACTATGGGAGAAGAATGTTACATATGGAGCATAATGTTGGACAAGCAAGTAGCAGAAAGTGCACAAGGCTCTAAACATAGCTAAAACCAACCATATAATCTACAAAGGAGAATTTGAAAACAATACCTGATTAAGTTTGTGAGAATCTGTCGAATCCTTAAAACATATCCAATAACCTGAAATTGATGCATACGGGTTAACATGTAAAATAATTGCAATACAGAACAAAATACTAGAAAGTTTTCCAATATCTGTACGCAGTGTTTAGATCATGGATTTCGATACGGATTTGGAAAGGAAAAGGAAAGGGAAAGGGAAAGGGAAATGGAGAAAAAATTTGGCTTATATTTCATTCGTATTTCCCTCACCTTTTCCTTTTCCCTTTCCCTTTCCCTTTCCAAATTCCAACCTAAATCCATGATCCAAACACAGCAGTAGTATTAGTCCCAAGGCTTCTAGATTTGGTAAGGATTTCTTTTCACTGTGAGTAGTAGAGCTTGCATTGTGCATCTAGACCATGTCATGGATCATGTAATTTGTTAAGGCATGGTAACAGTATGTAGTAAAAACTCTCACCTCTGCAGGAACATCATCTGCTACATGACCTTCCAAGGTTAGTATCTTTTGCAATGATGCTGCAGCAATCTGGAGTACATGCTTTACTACCTCTCTTGGCCTAAATTTTGCAGCTTTCAACTTCATAACTCCTAAAGGAGAAAAGAAAATAAAAAATCAAATCAAAAATTTTAATGAGACCAAAGTACTAATAAGATCAGCTTTACGATGGAATGCTAGACTATATTGTACGACTAAGATTCCACCGTCACCTAGATTGAGGCCAAATTACTGACTATAAGGAAGACTCTCATTCACTCCCTCACATCCGACCACCTCTTGTGCATAGAGAGATAGAGGAACACAGAAACTAAACTAGTAATGTACAAACACACATGCAAGAGTGCACAGTAGCATACTATTGAGGAAACAAATACATACAACAAGACTTGAACCTAAGACCTCCTGGAACGTAAGTTTTGATACCTTATTAGATAGATCACTAATTGATTAGGGAATTGGTCCAGGAATGTTGATCAAGTCTCATACATACAAACAATGTAAACAAGGATAAGAACATGTAAATATAAGGGAGAGATGAATTGCAAACCTGATTCAACTTTGGAAAGGTCAAAAATGTCATTTATAAGTTGAAGAACTAAATCTCCTGAAGATAACATGACACTCAATAATTGTCTTTGCTCCTTGTCAAGGTTTGTGGTGGAAAGAATCTCAGCCATGCTTACAACTCCTGATAGTGGAGATCTTATCTCATGAGACATGGTTGCCAGCATTTGTTTTGCTCGCATTGTTTCCTCTGCAAAAAGAATCAATTGGTAAAAAATGAATACCCTTTTTCTTCTAATGCTTATTCAAACCCACCAAGAATAAATCAAAGAGATAAACCTGTTATATGAATTGTTTTGTTTAGCTCTGTCTCCTTGGCTTTTTGTACTGCTATTTCCTGTCGAAGTTTTGCCATCTTTTCCCTTTTTCTCACCTGTCAAGTAATAAGGGTCATATTGTATTTTTTGTTGTCATATTGTTTAAAGACCTATAAAACTTCTAAATTTTTTCTTTTTTCAAAAAAAAAATGATATTGTGACATTGAAAGAATCATAAAACATAGGTCAAACCAAAACATTGAACATAAAAATTCAATATAATCTAGTCCAGCATTTGGACAGGATATATCATGAAAAATGAACTGTTTTTCTAACTTGTGATTCAAAAAATCTAAATACTAAAGTCTTCCTTCTCTGATTTAGAAATACAGCCATTGATTATTACATAAGAGGAAAAGCTAATAAGATTTTCTTTTCAAAATGGTAGTCACAAATCAATTTATAATATTACATAGTGTTGAATTTAATGTTGAAGACCACCATGGCACTATACAGACTGCTGAATGTTGTAAATGAACTCACCTGATCAGTTACATCCATTCCCATGTAATTCACACCAATAGTATCCCCTGCGTTGCTGAAGACAGGTTCAACATATATCAAAAATGTCTTTGACCCAAATAGTTTTGTCTCAAAAGTAATTTCCCTTTTTGCAGGTACCCCTCGTTCCAAAACTTCTCTTTTGAAGTCTTGAGATTCCTTTACACCAGCACCAATGAATATCTCCACATCCGTTTTTCCTATAATGTCCTGAAAAATCAATGAATTTGAGGAATGCATGTACCAGATTCTGCAAACAGTGCTTTACAGAAATTACATGAATTACAAAAGTGAACAGATTAATAAGAAAAGAAAAATGCATATTGTCAGGTTTCACACCAGCACTGAAATAAAGGATGCAACTTGTAGCAGAAAATAAAATCTCGAATCAGAAAGTCACTGGTAGTCAATTACCTCCTCGTGCGAACTCGGAAAATGATTATAGATGAAACGACACCGCAACTCTTTATCCTGAAATGAAAATGAATGCTAAGATATAGATGATGACTTTTCAAGAAATTTATTGTAGATAATAAGAAACTTTAAAATGACTGCAACAAAGTGGAGAAAATTTTAGTCAAGAACCACAGTTAGAACAGAATCTTATATCAGAACTACCAGTTAAATATTGTGTCCATACTGAGTTGCATCCATATGCACGGATAGCATTGCGGCAAAGCAACAAACTGAAGGATTTAAAATGAAATCTGTTCTAAATTACCTGATGGCCCATGACAACTGGTGCATTCTGAATAATGAAATGTAAGAAATTATCGGCTCTTTTTAAAAGCTGGGACAATTCTTCCACTGGTGAAGCTCTCCTTTCCAAATTTTCTATGTTTTCCTGCAACTTTTCTGTAAGTATCTGCTCTCGCTGGATGCTAGCCTTCAACAATTTCTCTAAATGCATGGCCCTCTGCTTCCAGTATATGACAGTGTCATACTCGGCTTCTATTTCTAGTCCTTTATTTTGAACAACCATGTCATTTCTCCTCCGAGGAACATCTGGCAATATATCATATATGGCATCCAATATAGAAATTGGGCGCTTATCACCACTATAACTTTCTTCCTCAAAACGATATTCCTCAAAAATCTCCAATTGCTTAAGCTCAACCTCTTGCCTTTGTTTGCTCAAGTTGTCAAGCTCTTCTCTGAGAAGTCGATCAGCATTGGCCTGCTTATACTCCCAGTTTTTTACAAGATGTGCCAACTGAGACACGCCCTTCTCACTGTAATTGCTTAGCTCTGAAAGACGTTTGAAGTCAACTATAGTCTTTTCTTCAATGATTGTAACCTCCTCTAACATATCTTGATCTGCTCCAGGCCTTTCTATATTGAATTGCTTTCCAGCTTCATTTATATCTTCAGGCCACATTGAAGAGAGGACTTCAATGTCCATTTCTTCTACACTATCATTCTCCATTTCACAAGCCATTAATGTCACTTATGTATCACACCCAATTCAGGTGTCTAAGTGCCTTCAATGTAGGTGAACATCAAAATGATACTAAACCATGCTTTCTTGCCTGTATATTTACATCTAAGCCAAGTCGAGGTTATCACTACTTAAAATTGAGTTCCACAGACCAGACTTAACAGAAAAATGGTCGAAGCGTGAACACTTCACTGGACCTTCCTATCAAGAACAAGTTCCCAATAAGATTGAAGCATGCAAGACATAAAGGTATAACCGTATTTTAAGCAGAAGGTAGATAGGTAATCAAGTAATGCAACATAATCAAATTTTACTATGTTGGAGAATCTTCTTAATTCAGCTCCTTCGACCTTTTTATTTTTAGAATTGTTCAGTTACAGATTATTGGGCTTAATTCTAGGCTACATCTTTGAGAAATCCTTGATTTCAACCATACAACTTTATAACAAAAAATATGTATCTTTTTTACTCTGAAAGTTCCTTCAAACATTGACCCGAGTCCCACCTACTTTGCCATGACTCATAAAAATGAGGATAATTACTTCTATAGATCATGCCTCAAGTGAATCTCAAATCAAACTCAACAAAGGTATAAGGTGGCCTCTTCGTGCATCAATTGCATAAAGTATAGGCGAACCCAAATTAAGAATTTTTCTTTTGGCTTATCTGAATTCAACCCCTAGAGTTTTCTAACAAACAAACAAAAAACAAAAACAAAAAAAATTGATTGTTGTAGAACAACCATAGCTAAAATGAAATATAGAAGACCAAGTCCTATCTTTCAAATTGTGACCAAGTAACAAGAAAATTGGTAATATTGTCATCTTAAAACAGTTCTTAGAACCCTTATAAATCCGAGGGTAAAAAAAAAAAAAGAAAAAAGGAAAAGTGAAAAGGATTGTAGATTATGTGACATTAAACTGAAACATTAAAAAACTCAAAATTTCAAGTATTTTCATTATGTAAAAATTCATAAACTTTGTCCATTGAAACACAATAAATTTTGAGCTGCCTCACATCAAATACAAAGCACAAGAAATAAGAAAAACCTATCAAAATCAGTCTATTCAAAAATAAATAAATAAATAAATTGAGAAGACTAAATTTAAACGGATAGATTAACACAGAACACAAATTATAGGCAATGAAGTAAGATAGATTCAAAATCAACACAGGTCAAAAACACAATGCGTAACGCAAATTGCTTATGATGATGAATACACGAATTGCAGAGCCACAATTTGAATCGAAATTCAGAACAGAGATTGAAAAGGGCACGTAAAAAGCTAACCTTTGTGATCCGAGAACAGTTTAACACACACTCTCTGTTCCAGTTCCAACAACAAATGAAGGTCCGGCTCAGCAGCCCCTTCCTTTTCACTGTAGATCTGAAAGAATCTCTTGAGAAAGTGGTCGGTCAATGAAAAAAAAACTACCAAAGTTTTGGTCCATTTATATGTATATACATATATATGTATATGTATATGTATATGTATATGTATATGTATATGTATATGAGAGAGAGAGAGAGAGGAGTGCGTGTGAGGGAAAGGAAAACAAAACAAAAAATAAATAAAAAATGGTGAAGGGAGAGAGGCTGAAGAAGCCATGTGAGTTGGAGGTCAAAAATATTAATGTAATGCCAAATACAACGAGAAAATCATAAACTTTTTTTACATGTTGTGGTTTTTTTTATGGTACTGTCTTCGTTTTTTTTGTGGATGTATGTACAGTATATATATATAGAGTAGAGTCTCTGTTTCAACTTCAAACTCCCCATTTTCATAGCTTTTTCTTCACTCTCTCTCTCTTGTTGTCTCTGCAGATGATTCATTCAATCAAATTGATTTATTTATTAAATTATGCTATGAATCTTAAATAATTTATTAAATATTTTATCAAATCTCTTAAGTTATGTGAGATTCACATAGGTGGATGTGTGAATTTGTATAAGTTTCATACCCATATAAGAGATTTAATAAAAAATTTAATAAATTATTTAGAATTCGTAATATTTTTTTATTTATTTATTTTTAAAGAAATGTTTGGACCCTATTGGGATTCCTTTTTAGTAAAATATATATATAGAGAGAGAGAGAGAGTTAGTTTTAAAATGGGCTCTCCCCCGCCCATTACGAGGTAACGTATTACCCCAACGTTTGAGAAGTTATTTTATAAAGTTAATCACGGCAAGACCCCTCAACTATTTGAATATATTAACTTATTCTATTCATTCATGAGCTTATTCATTTTGATTTCTTCAAATATAAAAATGTATCATTTTTTTTTACTGGATCACTTTTAAAAGACAAGTATCCATATAATTTTTATAGTTGAATGAATTAATTTAAACAAATTTATACATAAGAAAGGTAATCCTATTTTTATTCCCTATAAATCTACAAAGACAAAATCAACCATATAAAATATAAGTGGAGAAATATGAATGAAACTATAAATTTAAAGATGGAGCACGGTTGGCCAAGTTTATTTTATGTGATTAGTTCTGCAATTGATTCTATAGACTTGTAACGAATATTCTTAATATTAAAATTTGTATAGAAAGTGTTTTGAAAATATAAAAAATAATAATTAATCAATAAAAAGTGTCTTGTACAAATTTTTCTTTTTGTTTTTAATTGTACTCTTGTGGTCAAGTGACACTTTTTACTTAAGCCTTAATCATAGTTTAGGATGGTTTAGTTTGCTTTAAACCATAGTTAAGGCGGGCATGTTGCCTTATTTATTTTAAACTTGGTAGGTGGGAATCAGTGCCTGGTAGGTGGGAATCAGTGCATGTTGGATCAAGGAGCTTTGGAACTCTAATTGGAGTCTGATCACTTTTACTGATCTCTTGACATATGCAAACATGAAAGTTTTTCAAATTATTTGACTTGGATAATTGTAAGCAAAGAATAATTTTAAGCAAAATTTTCGAAATTATTTGACATTGATAATTGTAAGCAGAGAATAATTTGTAATATTAAAAAAAAAAAAAAAGTTACATAATTTCATTGTGTCAATTGGAATGTCTTTCATAATATAATAATGTATATATTATCATTTCATCTCATATTTTAGTTTGCAATAGTACCATAAAATGAAAAGAAAAAATGTTTTGGGTTAATAAATATTCATATTTAAGAGGAGTTTGATGAAAAATTTTACGACAGTTCTCCTCCTTTATGTATGTCAATTTTATGCTTTTTTTTCACCAACTTCAAATAGAAAATTTAATTACCTTTATGTTATACTTTGTTAAAAATTAATCCAATTTTTTTAACAATTACATTGGCCCATATATTTCATTTGGAAAACAAAAACAGATATTATTAATCAAATTAAGTTCAATATAGATTGCAAGTAAAATGAGTTGTTTTACATTAGATTATTTGTGTCAAAAGCACTTTGCTTATTTATTTATTTATTTAATAAATTTTAAATTTGGTAATGGGGTGGTTATAGTGATCAAATGGAATCCTTTGGGAAATTTAGTATAACTTTTGAGGGAAATTAAATTATGAATAAAATAAAAGAAGCCTGGAATAAATTATTATTTCAACACCGACAACTTGGAATCAAATTAGTTGGTTGTGGTGTGTGATAATAAATAGGTCTAAGTAGAGCTTATTTTAAGGACAAATGTTCATAATTTATACGAACTGAACAACTAAGCCATATTCTCCTCTCCTTTGTCTGCCACTTGGCCTTTGTCTATGTAGCAATTCTCCATGTGACAATCTCTGCTGACTCACCATGCCACATCATTTATAGACAACCACGTGGACACAAATAGAAATTGACACATGGCATACTCCCCATGTAGTAATGTTAACGGTGCCGCCAACCAGTGCAATTCATGATTGATGTAAAAGCATAGTTACAAAATTCTTTCAATTATACTACTTGTACCATATTTTCTTCTAATATGTGGGCGAATTTGGGAATATGGTTAAATGTTAATTTTTAGTTTTTAATCTATTTTGTATCATATCATCTCTCTATTTTTTTATACGTTTTTTTTCAAAAGAACAAAAAAATTAGCTTTTAACCAACTTTCTGAAACAACCATTTGTCTATTATCTGGGTTGTCTTGAAAAATTGGTTTAAAATTGATTTTTTAACTTTTTTTTGACTTTTTTTTTTAAAAAATGTATAAACAGTATAAAGATGATATAACTCAAAATAAGTTAAAAATCAAAAATGGACTTTTAACCATGTTCCCAAATTGGCCCCTAATATGTATTCACAATTATTAATATAATGAGTCCATTTATATTTGATAAATGAATGTATCGCAAAACAAAACGTGATTATTTAAAATATATATAAGCCTACATTATTGAAAATTTTAAATATATTATATTTATATGTGTGGCTTGTTTTTTATTTTTATTTTAGACAGGGTATGTATGGCTTGTGTATATGAAAAGAATTTTTTTTATAGATGAAGTGTATATGAAGAGATTGAATTAGGTAATTCCAGGATTTTAGAATATGGTCATGGAATGATTTATTTGTCAAGAGGAAAAGGAATTTTTATTTATTTATTTATTTGTTGTTTTTTTATAGACAACATAAAATAAGAAAGGATCTTTGATTGACATAGTCGTAAAATTGGTTATAAATCTTTGTTTTTTTTTTTTTTTTTTAAATGACAGACAATTTTTCAAATTAAAATCTTAGATACTATTTTTTCTAAAAACACTTGGAACTCCAACTTGGTAGGCGGGCATGTTTGCTTTAAACCAGCTTCTAAACTTGGAAGGTGGGAATCAGTGCCTGTTGGATCAAGGAGCTTTGGAACTCTAATTGGAGTCTGATCACTTTTATTGATCTCTTGACATATGCAAACATGAAAGTTTTTCAAATTATTTGACTTGGATAATTGTAAGCAAAGAATAATTTTAAGCAAAATTTTCGAAATTATTTGACATTGATAATTGTAAGCAGAGAATAATTTGTAATATTAAAAAAAAAAAAAAAAGTTACATAATTTCATTGTGTCAATTGGAATGTCTTTCATAATATAATAATGTATATATTATCATTTCATCTCATATTTTAGTTTGCAATAGTACCATAAAATGAAAAGAAAAAATGTTTTGGGTTAATAAATATTCATATTTAAGAGGAGTTTGATGAAAAATTTTACGACAGTTCTCCTCCTTTATGTATGTCAATTTTATGTTTTTTTTTCACCAACTTCAAATAGAAAATTTAATTACCTTTATGTTATACTTTGTTAAAAATTAATCCAATTTTTTTAACAATTACATTGACCCATATATTTCATTTGGAAAACAAAAACAGATATTATTAATCAAATTAAGTTCAATATAGATTGCAAGTAAAATGAGTTGTTTTACATTAGATTATTTGTGTCAAAAGCACTTTGCTTATTTATTTATTTATTTAATAAATTTTAAATTTGGTAATGGGGTGGTTATAGTGATCAAATGGAATCCTTTGGGAAATTTAGTATAACTTTTGAGGGAAATTAAATTATGAATAAAATAAAAGAAGCCTGGAATAAATTATTATTTCAACACCGACAACTTGGAATCAAATTAGTTGGTTGTGGTGTGTGATAATAAATAGGTCTAAGTAGAGCTTATTTTAAGGACAAATGTTCATAATTTATACGAACTGAACAACTAAGCCATATTCTCCTCTCCTTTGTCTGCCACTTGGCCTTTGTCTATGTAGCAATTCTCCATGTGACAATCTCTGCTGACTCACCATGCCACATCATTTATAGACAACCACGTGGACACAAATAGAAATTGACACATGGCATACTCCCCATGTAGTAATGTTAACGGTGCCGCCAACCAGTGCAATTCATGATTGATGTAAAAGCATAGTTACAAAATTCTTTCAATTATACTACTTGTACCATATTTTCTTCTAATATGTGGGCGAATTTGGGAATATGGTTAAATGTTAATTTTTAGTTTTTAATCTATTTTGTATCATATCATCTCTCTATTTTTTTATACGTTTTTTTTCAAAAGAACAAAAAAATTAGCTTTTAACCAACTTTCTGAAACAACCATTTGTCTATTATCTGGGTTGTCTTGAAAAATTGGTTTAAAAGTGATTTTTTAACTTTTTTTTGACTTTTTTTTTTAGAAAATGTATAAACAGTATAAAGATGATATAACTCAAAATAAGTTAAAAATCAAAAATGGACTTTTAACCATGTTCCCAAATTGGCCCCTAATATGTATTCACAATTATTAATATAATGAGTCCATTTATATTTGATAAATGAATGTATCGCAAAACAAAACGTGATTATTTAAAATATATATAAGCCTACATTATTGAAAATTTTAAATATATTATATTTATATGTGTGGCTTGTTTTTTATTTTTATTTTAGACAGGGTATGTATGGCTTGTGTATATGAAAAGATTTTTTTTTATAGATGAAGTGTATATGAAGAGATTGAATTAGGTAATTCCAGGATTTTAGAATATGGTCATGGAATGATTTATTTGTCAAGAGGAAAAGGAATTTTTATTTATTTATTTATTTGTTGTTTTTTTATAGACAACATAAAATAAGAAAGGATCTTTGATTGACATAGTCGTAAAATTGGTTATAAATCTTTGTTTTTTTTTTTTTTTTTTAAATGACAGACAATTTTTCAAATTAAAATCTTAGATACTATTTTTTCTAAAAACACTTGGAACTCCAACTTGGTAGGCGGGCATGTTTGCTTTAAACCAGCTTCTAAACTTGGAAGGTGGGAATCAGTGCCTGTTGGATCAAGGAGCTTTGGAACTCTAATTGGAGTCTGATCACTTTTATTGATCTCTTGACATATGCAAACATGAAAGTTTTTCAAATTATTTGACTTGGATAATTGTAAGCAAAGAATAATTTTAAGCAAAATTTTCGAAATTATTTGACATTGATAATTGTAAGCAGAGAATAATTTGTAATATTAAAAAAAAAAAAAAAAGTTACATAATTTCATTGTGTCAATTGGAATGTCTTTCATAATATAATAATGTATATATTATCATTTCATCTCATATTTTAGTTTGCAATAGTACCATAAAATGAAAAGAAAAAATGTTTTGGGTTAATAAATATTCATATTTAAGAGGAGTTTGATGAAAAATTTTACGACAGTTCTCCTCCTTTATGTATGTCAATTTTATGCTTTTTTTTCACCAACTTCAAATAGAAAATTTAATTACCTTTATGTTATACTTTGTTAAAAATTAATCCAATTTTTTTAACAATTACATTGACCCATATATTTCATTTGGAAAACAAAAACAGATATTATTAATCAAATTAAGTTCAATATAGATTGCAAGTAAAATGAGTTGTTTTACATTAGATTATTTGTGTCAAAAGCACTTTGCTTATTTATTTATTTATTTAATAAATTTTAAATTTGGTAATGGGGTGGTTATAGTGATCAAATGGAATCCTTTGGGAAATTTAGTATAACTTTTGAGGGAAATTAAATTATGAATAAAATAAAAGAAGCCTGGAATAAATTATTATTTCAACACCGATAACTTGGAATCAAATTAGTTGGTTGTGGTGTGTGATAATAAATAGGTCTAAGTAGAGCTTATTTTAAGGACAAATGTTCATAATTTATACGAACTGAACAACTAAGCCATATTCTCCTCTCCTTTGTCTGCCACTTGGCCTTTGTCTATGTAGCAATTCTCCATGTGACAATCTCTGCTGACTCACCATGCCACATCATTTATAGACAACCACGTGGACACAAATAGAAATTGACACATGGCATACTCCCCATGTAGTAATGTTAACGGTGCCGCCAACCAGTGCAATTCATGATTGATGTAAAAGCATAGTTACAAAATTCTTTCAATTATACTACTTGTACCATATTTTCTTCTAATATGTGGGCGAATTTGGGAATATGGTTAAATGTTAATTTTTAGTTTTTAATCTATTTTGTATCATATCATCTCTCTATTTTTTTATACGTTTTTTTTCAAAAGAACAAAAAAATTAGCTTTTAACCAACTTTCTGAAACAACCATTTGTCTATTATCTGGGTTGTCTTGAAAATTGGTTTAAAATTGACTTTTTAACTTTTTTTTGACTTTTTTTTTAAAAAAATGTACAAACAGTATAAAGATGATATAACTCAAAATAAGTTAAAAATCAAAAATGGACTTTTAACCATGTTCCCAAATTGGCCCCTAATATGTATTCACAATTATTAATATAATGAGTCCATTTATATTTGATAAATGAATGTATCGCAAAACAAAACGTGATTATTTAAAATATATATATAAGCCTACATTATTGAAAATTTTAAATATATTATATTTATATGTGTGGCTTGTTTTTTATTTTTATTTTAGACAGGGTATGTATGGCTTGTGTATATGAAAAGATTTTTTTTTATAGATGAAGTGTATATGAAGAGATTGAATTAGGTAATTCCAGGATTTTAGAATATGGTCATGGAATGATTTATTTGTCAAGAGGAAAAGGAATTTTTATTTATTTATTTATTTGTTGTTTTTTTATAGACAACATAAAATAAGAAAGGATCTTTGATTGACATAGTCGTAAAATTGGTTATAAATCTTTGTTTTTTTTTTTTTTTTAATTGACAGACAATTTTTCAAATTAAAATCTGAAATACTATTTTTTCTAAAAACACTTGGTAGCTATAATTCTCTGAATCATCATTACACTAGTATCAGCTAGACTTCTACCTCAATCATGACAACCATATTGAACGTAATCACATTACATATATAACAAAATAAATAAATAAAGTAATAATTTTTTTTTCTAGAAGAGTAATCTTCTTCTGTATATTATATATACCTTAATAGCTCATAAATTCAATTTTGGTAATTCAAACGGTTCATTTTATATATAGTTTATCGAACAAATCATTTATGTAAAAAAATCAAATTTATCATAATTAATTAACTAAATCACATTTATCTCAAACAAAATGAACAATATATTCTCAAAATCATACTACTAGAAAGTTCCATTCCTGTTTTCTTACTACTAAATACAAAAGTAGCAGTGATAGAAAATTTTAGTAAGCTAAGAAATCCATTTATATATAGCATTTTTTTCGTAAGCTAGGATTCAAATTCAACACCCCAATCCATCCTTTCTTTCACTCTTTAGAAAGAGTGAATCCACGAAGATTTTGATTGCCATAAATAAGTAGTAAACAAACTAGATGAGTTGTTTTCCTCTCACCCACCTCTTCTCTCTCGTCTTATACAATCATACGAAAGGAACACAGTTCATTGCTTGGTGAAGTTGAAGGAAATCCCCACTCCATTCTTCATCACTGAAAATGGATGAAAATTGGGATTTGTGGGCTGTGGTGAGAAGTTGCTACACTCCTGCCACTACATCCGCTTCTGCCACCGCCACCAAGTATGTTACCCCACCAGAATACCCCATACCTGTCTCAGCTTTTATGGTTTTTGAACAGAACAATTGTAACACTTTTGGGAGAAGAAACAATGGTTTTGAGGAACTAGATCAAGTTTACAGAACTTCCTTTGCACTCACAACCTATCATCAACCCTCATCTTGGTGGATTGAATCACCTAAAACAACCACAACCCATCAATCCTAATAGCAATCCCACACACTTTGGTTCTGTTCTTAGGGATTCAATCACCAAAAACAAGAACCACCACCACCACATCCCCAACCCATGAACCCTAATATCATCCACACCACACCCTCCAGTTCTGTTTTTGGCAATTCTAGTAAACCATAAAAACACTCCATGATGAACCCTAATATCATTGATCCAGAAAAAGAGCAAAAACCACAACCTATCAACCCTAATATCATGGACAAAGAAGACAAAGCAGAACAAAACCCACAACTCATCAACACTAGTACAGTTGTTCTACTTGCACAAAAAGCACTAGACACAACCATCTCACATGGGTGTGAGATACACAAAAAGGCTGAACTCACCTCATGTGAGAGAGTTATATATAATACTATGATTGGTAATATGACCACCGAGCCCTCTATTTTTGTTCTTGGTGAGTCCAGTAACCAATAACCACCACCACCACCACCACCAACAAAGAAACAGCACTATCGGAAACATCCACAACCACCACCAGCAAAACCAAATATACTACCAGAGCAATGTGGGTATCAGTATCAGAGGAAGAGGAGTCAGAGGACAGCAGCAGTGGAGGTGGATGCTGAAAACCTCCCAGAGGTGGATCCATGGAACTGGCGTAAATACGGAAGAAAGCCCATCAAGACATCGCCATACCCGCGAAACTACTACAAGTGTAGTAGTGAAGGAAACAAGTGCGAAGCAAAGAAATATGTTGAGAAGAGTCTGGAAGATCCAGAGAAATTCATGGTGTCCTACAGTGGCAAGCATCACCACTCTGCCGCCGCAATACTCTCTCCTGCACTACACGATTGAAATCATCCACCACCACCAAAAGCTTCATGTTCAAACGAGGATGCAGTGCATGACAATGTTACGATAGAGGTGGAAGATGATGATGACAAGGAGGACATATTGAATTCGGAAAATGTTTTCATGGGTCTTCAAGATTTGGTTGGCGGCTTCTGAATGACAGTGAATGTTGACATAGGTTGATTTCCCAAGCTTGCTTTTTTAGTAACTAAATTTTCTTCGTTCTTTTTTTTTTTGGGGGGGGGGGGGGTTCAATGTCGAGTTGAATTTTTGTCAGTTCAAGGACTCGTTTGAGATTATTTCATCAATCATAATAGAAGTTGGTAGTTTTTGATTAACTGGAGAATGGAAAAGAATAATCATTTAGTCTCACTAAGTTTTGGAGAAGATAAAATAAATAAAATATTTTTTGGTGCGCGTGGTGCAATATTCTCCTCACATTTTTTGTTCTAATTCTGTGTACCTAGCATTTTTATAAAAACAACACAATAATATTAGAAACGAACAAAACACAATAAAAATGGAAGAAAAAAACAAATCCTTCTCTCTACTATAACTCACATTCCTGTCCATATATACATATATATATATATATTTAATAGCACTGCTCTTTAATTCTGTTCCTCTTCTGCTTCTCTTTGTGGGTACAAGACCCATAAGGATGAAACCCTGCAATCCCAAGTTTGTAACTCTCCATTGTCAAACTCAAGACTAAAGCACAAATACATACATACATTATATACACATAATATACATCGAGATAAAAAGACAAATGGGACGAGAAAGAAAGGGAAATTTTTAGCAGTTCTGGGTAAATCTTAATGTTGGTGGGATGTTAAATCATGCATCGTTTGTTACATCTCTCTTTAGCCCAAATCATCAATAGATTGTCCTCATAACAAACATTTAAGAGAAGCGCAAAAGTTTAAAATGAGAATGCAAACTATGATTCAGCAATGTTCTATTTAAAAAAGAAACTTCCCTCTCGCTAGCTAGCTAGCTACACACAATTTGTGTCTTTGCATTTTCTCACTTGCAGGAGTTATTATAACTGAAAATAGTACAAGAGCAGAGCATCCAAAGGTTTGTAAATAGTGAAACCTCGGACAAAAATTCCCAACTCGACCATTTGGCCATGGGATGATCATTCATGATTCAACAATTATGAACAAATATATCACGTGAAGAAAAGAATCGCACCTTAAAACTATTACCATGAACATGAACCATCATCATTGTCCATTATTCTAACTCTTCCATTTCCATCTCCAGGATCTTAAGAAAACTGCTACCTGAACCATCCAATCTAAGCACTGAAACAATCTGCCCCTTCCTTGCCACTAACCTCATTTACGTATCAACAACGATTTCATTGGGTATGGGGACTACTACCTTTTGCATTAATTTGCCTTTTGGTCAAGGACTGTCAAATTTTACTTTTCCAGATTTAAGTCTCAAATGCAAATCCATTGATAGCATAGATGCTTCAAACAAAATTTGAGTTGTGAGTCATCTTCACTGAGATTACAAGTCACTTTCCACCGGTCTTTCAGAATCTGTTCTGATCTTTTCGGGTGCAGTTTCACTCTCATGGAGCTTCTCCTTGTAGCTCGAGATTTTCCCTGCCAATGGCTGGTCATCCCCACTAATATAGCTAATGCCCCCATCAGAAATAACAAAAGCACCAGAATCTCCATTGCAGTGATTAAAATCACCAGATTCACTGAGCACCATCGCGTCCTTGCCCAAGTGATTCCCAACTCGTTCCTCAAAAGTAGGAGACGAAGAACTACTGCACTTAGAATGAGACTTTCCCACATCTTTTGTCCTCACACCATTTTGATTAAGAAAACCAGATTTTGCAAATCCACTAATGACTTTATTAGGATTGTAAGAAGATGCACATTCAGCTAGTTCTGAAGGAGCTTTTGCTTTCCCACCTCTCTTTGGAGAATTGTTGCCAGAATGCTTTCTGAGAAAACCTGGAGGAAACAGAGGCTTCAACTTTCCTTCAGAAGAATTTCTTCTAGCCAACTTCCCTGTGGCATCCTTAGTACTGCTAGATGACAGCAAGCCCTTTCCAGTCTCCATTTTTGCCTGCTCACCGTTGCAATCAACAGGACTAATCTCATCAAGAAGTTCACCTGAGCTTAAATTACCAACAGAAGCATCATGAGAAATTTTTCCCTCCTCACGGACACCATTCTGTATTGGCTGAGCACTTTCACTTGAAGATTCAGTCAACTTTTCGGCACTACTTCTCTCAGCTGTATTCTCATCAACAGCAGAATGAGGAAAGTCTGATTCAGAATTTTGAGAATAAGCTTCAGGCTTAACCATCTCACTTAGAGAAGAACCAACCGCAGAGACTAATCTATTAGCATGTACAACAGGAGCAGCGGTTTCTTCAATCGCATGAGAATACCCATTGCCATGTACTTCAATATCCAATGGAACAGATGAACTTGACTCAGAATCTACCATTTCAATGTCCTCTCTCACATCTTCAGAATTAGTTCTCTCCTTTTCGCAAGTAGAAAATTTTTCTTGTGAGTCGCTATCAGATGACAAGGAACCAGAAGTACATATGCCATTAATTGACTCAGCTGTAGTGAGGAATGCAACTGATTGTTTGACACAGGGCTCCTCTTCTTGAACTGTTTGCTGCTTCTCCTTAGTTAAAGATTCAATTGGCTTCAGACATGATGGTCGGGCACAAACCCTGAAAGCAACAGCAAACAAGATCATTTATATATCCATATTATTAGGCATTCAACAAAATTGATATTGCCCAAGATTAGTCTATATGCATAATTTTTGTGAGAGGCCTCATGCTTTTGTGGGCTTAAAAATATGTCGTAACAATTTTCAATATCTTGGGGTCATTGCAATAACTTTTAGCTGGAGTGGAGGGTCCAGTGAGGCTCCAGCAGGAATTCATGGGCAGCCTTTGCAGTCCATTATCATAACTGGAATCCAATTACAGAAACAACGCCAATTTAATCGGCATATTAGCCCCTTAAGAGTGTGCTTAGTGTGCAAGTGTTAAATATAGGGTTTTGTTGTCAGAGTTTTCAAATAGATGCTATAAAGTGCCGAATCATTGAATGAATTTCACATATGATTCTCCCTAACCAGAAAAATCAACCAAGTCTTTTTAAGGCAACAAGCTTTGTAGTACTAATAACAGTCTATTTGTATGGGACGATTTGGAGAGAGAATAAAAGATAATCCCTTATAACCTACTTTTTGAATCTCCCCAAAAGTGGAGAGATTTGAAGAAGCTTCAAAAGTCAAGTTACAGGAAAGGATCCCACATATAAATGGATAAAATAAAAAATAAGTATCATGCTGTTTTCAAGAAGCCTTATTTATAATATTGCCTATAATTTAAATCAAATTTTGGCAAGTTTTGTTGTCAAAGAAGTCACTAAAAAAAGGTTGAATATGCAATGACTGCCCAGTAATATTGGTAATGTAATCTTTTTAAATGATATGTTTAAGATAATGATCAAGAAAAAAAAATCATATAGTAATACCAGGATGAGGGTCATATTAAATAGCATGTGAAGGGGTTTTAAGATATAAGAAAGTAGTTTACTTAACAGGAGAAAAAAGAAAGATAAAAGAAAGTAATGACTAAATAAGAAAGTATTTTAACTTGTATTAGGATTAACACAATCTCATTAATGAATGAGAGAAGCCATAAGGCTCAAAGGAGAAAGCAATGAGCTGTCTTTCACCATTGGTGATAGGTCTGCTCCTCATCTACTTCTTCCTCATCAAGGAGATGTAGGGTTAGAGGTTGTTACAACTTAGCCTTTTCCTCAAAAGAGGGCTTGGCCATATGTTTCAAATCACATTTTAAGACATTATTCCACCTCAATCATGAACATGTGTATCCACTGAATTTTAGGTGATAGGCCATCCTTGAGTGACAAAATGTATGACAATTACTCTTATATTGAAATTGACAAGTCACCAATAGCAGGAAAAGTAAGAAGATAAGCTACCTGCTATACAACAGCATATAAGCTCCCTGCGAGAGCACCTCTTCCAAATCAACCCTCATGACCTGAAAAAAAAAATTGTGAATCAAGTTAGATGAAACTACAAATTCAAGTAGACTAACAAAAACAATACACATTTCAACAAAACCACATAAATATTGCATTTTCTACTAATGTTTGTCTTGACCAGAATCAATTATGTCCCATATTTTTGCATAATGAACAGAACTTTACAAACTAAATGCGCACTGACAATGAACCAGCAGTAAAATTCAAAGAGTATGATACAGACGAGAGAGGAAGCTTCCATGGAGGACATTCTCAAAATACAATGGGATTTTTTTCAAAGAAGTGAGATCACCAAGTCTTACACTGGGTGTTATCAGATAGATGCCTTGGCGAATGGATGTCAACACACACACACACACACACACATATATATATAGAGAGAGCGAGAGAGAGAGTTTAACATGGAGTAACTGGACACAAATATATTCACATATGGGACACATGCTCATTTGTACATGTGGTACTAGTCCATTTTCCCCACTTTTTTTTCTTTTGGGGTCCCTGGGTACAGACACACGCACACACACACACACAGAGAGAGCTATTTCTACCTTGCAGTCATCAATCCTGTACCATTTTCCACAAAAATCCTTTGTATAACAAATGTAATGGCCGAAAAACGATGCATTTAGCATGTCAACATGGACAACCACTGCATATAGCTTGTAAACATCGTTACCATCTCCTACTTCACTCATGTAAGGGCTAAGATCTAAAGTCTCAGGGAAAGTCACCCTCTTGTTAAGTTTTCCAAACCTCCCGCTCTGCAACAAATATGTGCATAAATTAGAACTTATTAGAGAGAATAATAAAAATTTCAAACTTCTTCAAGCATTTAATTCACAAAACCAAAACTAAAATTCTACCATGGACTAATCACCAATTCAAGATGTAGTTCAAAATTTAATCAGATAGCAAATTAATGACTACTATGCTATGCTATTTCCACAGCCTAAGTATTGGCTGCTTCCACAGGAACCTCACTAGGTGGGCCCAACATGAGAGTTGGTGCAATGCCACCAAAAAGGTGTGGAAATAGTGGTTCTCCCTTGAAAATTGTTGAAGATATACCCCAAGGAGGGAGGAGGAAAAGAGGAAAGACTACTAATATATATATATACCAAAAGAGAAGGAAAGAAAAACTTATCACAAACCTGAAACCTCTTTAAAGCAATTGTTAGAATGTTTGGGGCCCTTCGAACAGTAAGACGCTTCCATGCCATGACATACTCATTGCATCTGCAAAGAGATTGGCATATTATGATCTTAATACCATTGATTCAGTGGTGTTTACAGCAGAACATTTGCGGCAATATGTTTACAAGTAATCATTTATATTATTATTACTTCATTAGTGGAAAAATCAAACCCCCACAATGGGATATCATTGAATTGGTCCTTCTTCACTAGGCAAAAGAGTTGGCATCAGTAAAGGTTCAAATTCAAAGACAAATAGAACTATTGTGTCCTGATGTACCATATATAAAAAATAATAAAATAATAAAAAATAAAAGGCCATGCTAACGAGAGCCCTATCAGCTGTCATTAAGGTGGAGATCATGCCGAAATAGTTATGGTTCCCAATATATTTTTCACATATCCCTACTAGAGTAAATATAGCATACCAGTGGTAGCCTACAAAAAAAAAAAACATAACAAGGCAATGTATCACTATGTTTGACATGAAAACAAGAACAACCCTTACCCATCACATTTATACATATTATCTCCGTGAAGCCGCTCTCTGACTGTGAATAGGTCCAAGCATTCCTCTAAAGATGTGGCATCCCCTTGAATTTCAACAGTTAGATCCATCATATTTTCATACTGATTTGAAACATTATTGCATTTTGTACAAATCACCTGGAAAATAAGAGAGAGAAAAAAAAGAATTAACACATTCAGGACAGAATCAAAGAAAAATGGTTATAGCTAGATGCAAAAACTATAGGGCACACAACGCTATGAAACAACAAATTCACCTCAAGTCTAAATGTAACGGGTTATAACATTTGAGGCATAGCCACGAAGTGAACTGTCACTCCTCGAGGCTTGCCTCATGCCCAGTTATGATCTGAACAACTACACCAGCTTCCAGTAAGCAATTAAAATTCTTTTCCCTCATAGTTTTATTGATTTATTTCAACTAACATTCTATTTATAACTATGCAGCACATTGGAAGTTTGTAAAGCCCATTCAGCTGTTATTTGACACCAGGAATTGCCAGATAAACTTTAATCGGTGATGCAGAAAATAATTCCTTAAAAAGTCAAGGGACAACGAAGCCACATATGACTGAAAGAAAAAGGAAATGACATTATCATGATGGATATGCTGGAAACATAAAATAATTATGTTAAGAATCTACCACCTGCATGCTCAACCAGAGTAGAAACAAGAATGGGTAGATCCTAGATACTTGCAAGTCAACAGAATGTCAGAATCTATAACGGTGCATTTCACAGATTAATATCAAAACCTCAGTGTAATTGCAAGCTACCTGAGATTGGAGATAACCCCCAAATATATGTTGAATAAGGGTTGTTTCTTGAGTGCTAGGATGAAGGGCCTTTTCTCCGCCAAATTCATCTAGGCACACTGATTGCATAGTATCGATAGCAAACCTGCAAAATGAATGAACTTAAGGCTCCGTTTGTTTTGATGTAAAATGTTTTTGTCTAAAATATTTTACTTATTTTCCATAGTTCGGTTGAACAAAAAACAAGTAAAATATTTTTGAAGGAAAATATTTTTGCATCATTTTCTCAAAAATGACTTGCCTTTAAAAATTCCGCAAGTTAATTTTTACAAGGTTAACTCTCACTCATTTCTTTTTCAACATGTTTATCAAATAAATATCTTAGCTCACTAAAAAATCATAAATGACACTTTATTAGATCAAAATTTCTCTTTTAGGCACTAAAATGTTTTTGTTTCAAGTGTCAACCAAACGCCGAAAACCAAAAAAAAAAATTTTTTTTTTCTATGTAAAATCAATTTACAAGAAAAATATTTTTGTGTAAAATATTTTACGTTGAAACAAATGGAGCCTAAATCAAAATGAAACGTCTAAAATTTGTTATTGAAATCAGTAAAACTTTATCATATTAAACCAACACTGGCCATCAAATACATGAGGGTTCATGATAAAGTTTTCTTTATAGATAGAGACAAACTACGTTAAACTAGGAGTAAAGCAAGTAAAAGGACCTCATGAACTCATGGGCATCCTCTTGTTTTCCATATCCAAGGTCACCACCAATATTAGGTAACCGCGAGAGAATATTAATTGGTGAAAAGGGATGCCGACTTTCACTGGATCTTTCGACATGGGTTTGAAATTCACAAAGGAAGCACCAATCATTCCGTCTGCCTGAGCAACAAGAAACAACAAACAAAAGAGTGAGAAATTGTTTGATCATCCATAAAATATAGACCACAAAAAGTTCTGGTCTGCATTTACATTCTTTCCGATGGCCTTTCTCCAACAAGTAGGCAACAAGGGGCCGAGTGTACACTAGACATTGTAGAACCACATTAGCAAAGCAGCTGCACAAATACAATAACAATACAGCACATTGTGAGTTAAAACTGGATACTTAAGCATGTGCACTTTATGCAATTGAAGCTCTCAAGCCAGTGAAACCATCTAAACAATAAGTTTAGAACAAATAATGGAATGGTAAACACAAACCTGTTTCCACAATTAAGAAGCCCACATGGAGGAAATCCTCGCTTGTCCCAATTAAATAGTTCCACAAAATCCTCATAGGGGAAAAGAATCTGAAATGTTACTGCACATTACACTGGAGTCCTTCCTAACCAAAAGGCATACTAAAATATATGAATAAAAAGATCAATAAAAAGGAAATTATTTACCTCTTTTGACAGTTTGGTAATATTAACAGTTCCACTGGAAGGAACCAGTGCAACTGCACTAGAATCTCTCCGTCCATGCTGCATATATGCAGATTGCATTGATTTTACCTGCCCAGATAATTGAAAGTCCTTGCATTTTGTCTTATGCCCAGATTTCCAATGGGAAGTTTGGCAAGCTCCAGAGCTGGGATAAAGGAAGAAAGATTTAAAACATTAAAAACTCATATGAAATATATAAAGGCAAACCTAGCAACAAGTCACGTGCAAGAAAGCAAGAAGACAAGATCAAACTCTTATGACAAAGAAGTGGGAATTAAGACGAAGCAAAAATACATAAAACCATATGTTAATTACAAAAGATCCTGAGGTTAATGCCAAGAACAGAAAATAATACAAGAAACTTAAAGAGGAATAAATAAAAACAGAAAGTACTGCCACATAAGCTTATAGCAATTACCTCCTGAACAAAAAAACAAAAGCAAGACGCACACTGAAATTTCTTCTGTGGGAGTCACTTCTCAGGGTGTATTAATGAAGGAAAAAAAAAAGGTCCACATAAAAAAGAAATGTCTACCCAGAAGGATCAAAATGATTAAGGTCCTTATTCAGACTAGTTGCAGATGATTGCTGACCAACCTAAAGCTTCTAACTAGCAGCATTTTGTTTTTTTGTTTTTTTGATAAGTTCATCTAATCCAATATCAAATCCATACTATTACTTCAATAGTAAGCAGTTATTGAGAATGGTTCTGCTCACTGTTCATCAAATTTTATAAAGCAAAATTTAATGTTTGAGGAAGAAAGGCAATTTAAACCTTTGGCAAAATATCACTGACAGTTGTACAAATAACATCAGTTATTTAAAGCCAGTAGTTTCCTTTTAAGGACATCCGGCCACATGAAAAGGCTTGTCTCTTCAATTTGAAAGAAGCCAACTGGATTGGGACACAATGATAAATTCAGGTTTTCAAATTAACCAGCTGAGCTGCTCAATAAGTAGCCAATCTGACTCTTGAAGGTGAGGGTAGAGATTACCCCAAGCTGAAGCCCCAAGTCAAGCTCAAGCCTAGTATGGAAGTTTGAAAATCCTAGCCTGAGTTCAGTGAACGTGATAGAGAGGGGATGAATAGGAAAAATCTAATATTGCCCTTGACACCAAGTTTAAGCATTGTGGATCATTTTGGTATATTGCCATGTGTTGTCCGCAATAGGGTTACTAACTTTAAACACTTAAGCCAGAGATGAAGATGTTTAATTGATTTCCTTTCCAATCACACACTAAGTCTTTCAAACAAAACAATCACATTCAAGTCAATTTCTTAATTGATAATCTACAAATAATCATTAATTAAAGATGGATCAATTTAAACCAAGCATTCATCTCACACATTCAAACCATACAATGTGCACATAATGTAAACAAATGAACAAAAAGATTTATAGCGGTTAGGCACACCCTTGCACCTACATCCACTTCAGGATTCACTTGCCAACATTATTTACTATACCAAATGGATTTTCCCTAAATTCACCCAAAACCAATACAACACACACAAAAAATAATAATAATAAATAAATAAATAAATAAAAATAAAAATAAAAATAAAAATAAAAATCCTACAATCACCTAAAACCTACACAGCATACAAAATCACAAATACAAAGAAATATAATTTTCTTGGCTCAACCCAAAGTCAACAACCACCAAAACAAAATCTTAGAATCAGTTGAATAAGATAGCTTACTGATAGCTCCTTATTGTTTCTATGTAAGACTTAAAAAGTTAAAAGTGTAGGTGAGTGACGACAGTGTTTTGAAAAGCCGCCTAAGCTCGAGGCGAGGCGCAGCGAGGCGCCTCATGCATGGCGAGACGAGGCGACATAGAGGAGGCACAGTTGAGGCAATGAGGTGAGCGCTTTATGTTGAGACTCGAGGCGAGCGCCTTATGCACTTCGCGTTTCTTCCTCTCGTTGCTTTCGTTGGTCTCTGCTTGCTTGCTGCTTGCTGCTCTCTGCTTGCTGATTGCTGGTTGCTGCTTGCTGGTCAATGTTCGATTCTCTTCTTCTTCTTCTTTCAATCTTCTTCGATCTTCTTCTTCTTTCCTCTGTCTCTCAATCACTCTCTCTTTTTCTTCTGTTTTGTCCTATCCTCTCTTTGACTTTTCTTTCTTTCTTTCTTTTTTCTTTTCTTTTATGTTGGTTGATTCTAATCCCTCCCCCCCCCCCCCTCCTCCCCTCCTTCTATTTTATTTTTTATTTTTTATTTTTCTTCTTAATTTTTTTTTTTTGGCTTTTCTATCATAATTATTTTATATATATATATGTATATATATTGCTGATTAGTTTATAAGAACAATTTTTTTTAATTAATTTTAATGAAATGTGTTTATTAATTTTATAAGGATGATCTTAGTACATAAAGTTTTTGGTGAATGTGAATGTGATACTTTATACCTTTCGTTAGATATTATATTTTTAATATACTACATATATTTGTTATGTTAAAAAGTTTGTCTATTTTATAATTTTGCTTTACTTTGCTTTTACTACGTGCGCCCCGCTTTGGTGAGGCGCGCGCCTCGCCTCGCGTCTCCCGCTTAGGCTATAGGAGACCTTATCGCCTCGGTGCACCTAGAGCCTTTTAAAACACTGAGTGACGAGATTAGTGTACACAATTAAATATAGCTATGAGCGGAGACCTTCAAAGTGAGAACTCCAAGGCTCCAAAGGAGTAAGTCCTCCAACCAAGCTTGCAAAAAGGTACCACATGTTCACTCTTACTCACACAATGGTGCAAGCCTCTTTGAGATGTGATCTAGTTAGTATCAAGAGTGCGTGCACACTCCAAGAGCTTTTTCTCATCAGATCATACCAAATGGGGCACTTGGTATTTATAGCCCCAATTTATAACGGCTATATTTTTAAATTTTCCCCATGCATGATTGACCATACGATGTCATGGTCAATCACTAGCCATCATGGTCAACCACATCCACACAAGGACGATCAACCACATCTGTCAAGATGGTCGACCATACAATAGACTTCTTGGAACTGCTCTTTAAATCTACCTATGATCAACCATGCTCCATATCATAATCAACCAAACTAACAAACCTTGGCTTATGCAGTCTGGCTTGTCCTAATTTGGTCCTAGCCTTACCCAAAACCTTCATCTCAATGAAATTCCCCATACCAATCCTTGGGTTCTACCAAAGGTTGCACACACAAGTCATGAAATTGTCAACTTAATGCTAGTCCTAACTCCTAACACTGACACTAACACCAACACTAACACTCATGACACTCAACTCGGATTAGCTCAAATCATTTGAAGTGCAAACAAATTGAACTACTCATGAAGACATGAATAACTCATGTTCAACTTGTTATTAAGGTTGGACAAACTCATTCCTATAAAAACAAGCCCAAGCTTAAGCCTAATTCGAAAGCATAAGAAGCATGGACACCAATGCAATAATAGGATTAGGCACTAGCACGGTGGCCAGCCCAACCTAGGCTTGGGATTTATATTTTAGCCCCAAGGCCAGGCTAGGTTAAATTTTCAAACTTGTTTATTAACTAGGCCGGGCTTCGAAAAAGTCCTTTAGGCCTAGTCTAACCACATTATTATTATTAGGTAAATTATATACTATATACAAATATATACTAACATATAATACATATAGGTTATAACATATGTAAGAAAATGGACCAACCAAAGTTTGAATGCTAGCATTCTTGGAGATCCAATAAAATTATATTGCCTCTCAGTGGCTCAAATTTTATTTTTTTTTTAACTATTTGATTATGAGAGCATATATCTTTCTTGCCATTGAAATCTACTACTTCCCCCCTCCACTCAAATTTAAGATTAGTACTGACTGACCTCTTTCTTTTATGAATAAATTTGCAGTTTATGCAGAATTCCTAGCAGCCAATGACTACTCAAAAACTGCTCTATAAAGTAGTTCCTACTAAACCCCATTTGGCAACCATACTCAACCCCCCCATTTCGGGTTGCATATATAGTATGTAAGGTACAAGTACACTGCTATAAACATGCAAACTGCTAGAAATACCAACTTGCAACTATTTCCCATATCTTTACTCTTCTATTTAAGTAATTAAGAAATATACTGTTGAAAACCGCTTAACCATCCGAAAGACTGAAAGCATTACGCATCAAGAAACAATCAAGAAATGGAGCAATTCAATAATTCAAATTTCAGAAATTTATATACAAATACGAACTAGTTAAAATTATGACAAATTGAATAAAGAAAACAAACATATAGAATGTTAATAATTTTTTAAAAATTAATGCATACCAGTATCGGACCAATTTGCATCCAGAGCACTGCTTCGTGGTCGAATTGCCGCAAACGACACAGGAATCGGCGGCGGCGGCGGCGGCGGTGGCGGAAACTCCGGGCATCTTGCGGCCTTCTCCTCCTCCTCTTCCTAGAGGCGGCGATGATGAAGAAGGGTCGGGGGAGTCGAAATTGGCGTCGACCATGAAGTATTTGGATGCGGTGTTCTTGACCAGGTGAAGCAATCCGAAGGCAATAATGAATGCTGTGACGATGAATTGAAGGAACCAATTGAGATCGAGAGGAAATCCGGAGACATGCATCGACAACTCTGCCTCGGTTCCAGATTCCAAATTAGGGTTTTCATTGATTCCCTGAACTGAATAGCCTCAGAGACTCCATAATTGTAATAATCCTATATTCAAAGCCTCTTCCCTCGTTGTCTCTCTCTCTCTCACTCTCTTAGATTAGGGTTTTTTTAGCAACTTCATATATGTATTTATACATACATATAGGCCTTGCACACTCTTTTCTCTCTCTCAGGTTTTTTCGTATAAAGTTGGAGTCTTTGGGCATAGAAACGAGCTCGCTCTCTCTCTCTCTCTCTAATGTGTTTCCTTTTAGAATAGCCTTCAGTTTGTGCACTTTTGGGTTCTAATGGAAAACAAAGCTTCAGAGTTTTGGGGAAAATAAAAATAAAAATTAAGGAAAATGAATAATAAAATATGGGGACAATAATATGATTGGTTTGAAAATGTCATAAGCTAAGCAAATTTTTGTTTTTTTCTAATGTTAGGATTGTAAGCTAGACCATTAACTCATGAGGTTGGGAGTTCAACCTCCAACGCCCTTTCCCTTGATGGTAGACTTTTTGAAGTTTTTAAATGTATCAAATAAAAGTTTAAAAAATATTATGGGATTTTGTTACAACAAAAAAATTATAATATAAACTTTTTTTTAGATAATTGAGTAATATTGTAATCATTAAATTTATTATTAGTCTTTGATATGTCATCATTGCAATATTATTACTCCCTCCGTCCCAAATTAATGGTCCCTTTTGGGGAATTCAACTTTTTTTGGTAGTACAATGATTGTATTTGAAAAAAGTTGATTTTCCAAAAAAACCCTTTTGATAGTACAATTTTTGAGAGTATCAATGCATAATTGTACTTTTTATATTGTTTATTAATTTAAAAGGAGGGCAAAATAGGAAATTTATATTATTTTTGTACTTGACTTTAGAAGAGGGACTAATATTTTGGGACAATGAAAAATAGAATAAGGGACTAATATTTTGGGACGGAGGGAGTACTATTCAACACCCTTAGACTTTTTGAAGTTTTTAAAGGTATCAAATAAAAGTCCAGAAAATATTATGGGATTTTGTTATAAATAAAAGTTCAGAAGTTTTTAGATAATTGAGTAATATTGTAATCATTAAATTTATTATTAGTATTTGATATGTCATCATTGCAATATTAGCATTTGATATATTATCATTGCATTGATGTAATCAATGGATTATTACTTAATTTTTTAATTTTTTTTTTCAATTGTATAAAAAAAATGTAAAGAAGTAATGTGATTCAAAATATGTTAAAAGTTAAAAATTGGCTATTAACTATATTCCCAAAGTAGGCCAATTATGAGTTGTTTTGTGAAATAGGTTAAAAGCTAATTTTTTGATTTTTTTTAAAAAAATATGTAAAAAAAAAAAAAAATTGATGCAACTAAAAAATAGTTAGCAAAATGATTCCTACCCCCAGTAAACTTGACACCCAGTGACACCCAGTGCCACGTGTCACTGGGTGATTGGACTGAAATAAAAAAAATAAAAAAAAAAAGCAAAGCTGACCAGTGGGGGAGCCCCACGTCACTGGGGGTCAACCCCCACTGGGTGTACAGATCAATGCTCAAATAGTTAAAAGTGAAAAGCTAAAAAGCTATTTTTAATCTCGTCTCCAAAAAAAAGCCTATATTTTGTACAATTATTATTCTAACATGATTGTGTATAAATTCAAAAAAATTATTATTATTTATTAAAAAAATTTAAGACTTTATCCAATTTCAAATTAGATGTTAGAGCAACTGGTGAGGTATTGAAACTTCTATTACTATAAAATAGTATTAAGTTCACTTTTTTCATATCTAACGATGAGCTATTAGAGTTGTTAAATTATATTTTTGTTATATCTTCTGTCAAATTTGACATTAATTTTACCTATAGTTAAAACTACCAACACAACAATTTTGAGAGATAGGCGATCAATGGGGTAGATGACCAGGTGATCAACCACTTAGTGGAAGTTAAGCTATAGAATTTTGAAGCCCTCCGGTCATATATCTGGTCATCTGGTCGGTCGTTCGATTAAACTAAAAAATAACAATTTCACCGTTAGAATAACATTGCTATTTAATAACTGAACGGGGAGCAATATTCGGTAATACCTGTACTCCTTTCGTCCAAGCTTCTCGTTTGTCCGATCGACCTACGAACACAACGGCGGTGAGCTACCCGATGGTGTGTGGCCGGAAAACCCCTCCGACGGTCAAGTTAGCACACACTCAGGGATATAGAGAGAGATGAGAGAGTTGAGTGTTTTGGTTGTTTTCACCAAATGATGTTCTATCCTCCGCATGGGGAGCGCAGTCAAGCTCATATACTTTCTGCGCTTATACCTGCTCCCATTAGTCTCTTGACACGTGGAGCTGCTCTTCCATCTGTCAGCACAAATCCCGCAATCACCACCTAACCAAACCGCCAGACAACATTAACGGGATCTCGGTAGATCGGCGGAATCACCTCGGCCTTCCACGTCCGTGTTGCATAACGTGCCCGAGCGCTCCACTCGCCGAGCTCCATAACAGCCAAGCTTGGTAGCATTCCGGTATAACCGAGTTTAAGATAAGCCGAGTCGGTGAACAGAAGACTTTACCACCGAGCTAACCATGCTCCCCCAAAACCTGTGTAGCAGATGCTCATCTCGGCCCAGCAAGTCCAAATCAGGGGGAGCTCGGTCAATCACACGGCCGCGGACCTTAGGCCTGGGCCTCGACCGAGGAAGATCACCTCCAGGGAAGCCCCAGTTAGCTCGGCCTAAACAGGGGTTGGGCCTCGACCGAGCAAATCCCACTCCAAATCAGGCCCAAGTGATCTCGGCCCAAACATGCTCGGCCCTGACCTGTTCGACCTCTTCCACGGTCCAAAGCCAGATTATAAATCTCCCTCTCAATAACCTTTTTACAATGTCCATTGCTAAATTATAACTTTAACTAACTTTTTTATCAATTGACTGTTGAAGTTACTCTTAAATCTTACAATTTTCAAATTGTATATCAATGTCAATACTCCTTTCAATTTGTAGTGTCAATTTATATCTAAAAAAATAAATTAATATCCCAATAACCTTCTAACAAGATTTGTGGGTCAGGGTGTAATTTTGACCCGGCCTGGCCCATTCAGGCCTTGCGAGCTCCCGCCAAAAAAGCGAGCTGGCTTACGAGCTAAAAAACTAGGCCTATGCCCTAGCCCAGGCCCGGGGGTATTCGGGCTTTTGGGCGGGCCAGTAGGCCGGGCCTTAGGGTGGGCCCATGGGCTTGGGCCTCAGCTCGGGCTTTGGATGGGCCTAAACAATTTTTTAATTTTTTTCCACCAAAATTTTATTATTTTCCATTAAAAAAAAACTGGGCCTCGGGCCGGGCTTTTGGGCGGGCCTTGAGCAGGCCAATGGATCGGGCCCATGGGCGGGGACTAGGCTTCAAAACGATGGCACAGGCCCTAGCCCAAGGCATCAGGCTGGGCTTAGGCTCGGGCCTTAACGGGCCGGACCGCACGCGGGCCACGGACCAAAATTACACCCCTATTTGTGGGACTTCAATCTTCTCATTTGATGATGAGACATTAATGGCACTCTTTGGCAATGATTTTTTTTAGTTAAAATAGGTAATAAAGATAAAATAAGTTAAAAGTGTAAATTACACTGACAGTCCCTGAGATTTATATTTATTACAGTTCTTCCCTTCACCTTTTAGAAATTACATCTCCCGCCTGAGGTTTAAAGTGTCATTACAGATTCCCCTCTCAGCAATTTAATTTTTTTAAATACCAATTTTGCCCTCACTGGGTAAATTACATTAACACCCCTCACATTTTAGAAATTACAATCCCCTCCTTAAGGTTTAAAGTAGTATTACCAATTGTCCCCTCGGTTAGTATTAGTTGAAAAAAAAATTCATTGGAAAAAAAATTAATTGAAAAAAAAATTTTGTTAGAAAATTTTTAAATTTCTATTTAAAAACCAACGTAAGCTCATTTTTTGAATTTACGTTTTTTACTTAAATTTACAAACTGGGACAACCATTTATAAACTAAAAAAATTATCAAACAAATTTTTATGACAGTTTTTTTAAATTTTTGTGAATATAAATTGAAAACTGAAAACAAAATTGTTACCAAACAGGCTTCATATGGTAAAAATGTCGTAAAATTAACAAATAATTAAATAAGTTACCAACGTAAGAAATGACTTATCAAAATATTCTTAAACTATGTATGGTTTGATTTTTAGAATTTTTTTAAAAAAATTAAAAATTAATTTGGTTAAGAAATAAAAAATAATTATCATTTTTATATAATTTTTATTTTCGAGTGATTAGAAATAACTTTTTACAAATTAAATTGAAACAGCCATACATATGTATATAACCTGCCCAAAAGTTAAAATAATAATTATTTTTTACCCTTAAATGATAATTATTTTTTATTTTTTATTTCTTAACCAAATTAATTTTTAATTTTTAAAAAAATTTCTAAAAATCAAACCATACAAAGCCTAAGAATCTTTTGATAAGTCATTTCTTATGTTGGTAACTTATTTAATTATTTCTTAATTTTACGACATTTTTACCATTTGAGGCATGTTTGGTGACCATTTCATTTTCAATTTTCAATTTATATTTACAAAAATTTAAAAACTGTCATAAAAACTTGTTTGATAATTATTTTGGTTTATAAATGGTTGTCTCAGTTTCTAAATTTGAGAAAAAAATATAAATTCAAAAAATGAGTTTACATTGGTTTTTAAACAAAAATTTTACTAACAAATAATTTTTTTCAAATAATTTTTTTTCCAATTAATTTTTTTTTCAATGAATTTTTTTTCCAACTAATACTAACCGAGGGGGCAATTGATAACACTACTTTAAACCTTAGAGAGGGGATTGTAATTTCTAAAATGTGAGGGGTGTCAATGTAATTTACCCAATGAGGGCAAAATTGGTATTTAAAAAATTAAATTGCTGAGAGGGGAAATCTGTAATGAAACTTTAAACCTCAGGGGAGATATGTAATTTCCAAAAGATGAAGGGGGACTGTAATAAACATAATCCTCAGGAAGTGTCAGTGTAATTTAACCAAGTTAAAATGATTAATAAAATAAAATGTCATAATATTTAAATAATAATAATTTTCCTTTTTTTCTAACAACCATCAAATTAACAACAACAACACAAAAAAGTCCACTAATTTTCTAGACATATCTTTTTTTAGTCAAATTAAAATAACTAAAAAATTAACTAAAAATAGCAAATTCTCAATATCAACATTTCATTTAATTTGTGATTATATATATAAACTATTCAAATTGCACAATAATCATATGGCACAATTTGGTTTGGATACATTATGAGATTTCATTGTGGTCATTGTTAACAGTGATATTTTATTGTCTTTAATATTATGAAATTGAAAAAGCTGCTGGAAAATCAGGTACTTCACTATCCGAACATAATGAAATTTTATCGTTTTAAATAGTAAATTTTCCAATTAGAGATTTAAAATTATAGATTGGAGAGCTAATTGCATAAATTAGATAACTAATATGAAAACTAGGGTTAAGAAAATCAAATTTAGTTCAACTCAATTCAATTATCGAAGTTTATTTAAAACAAATAAATTTTTATGTTCTCTTAAAATAGAGAAATAACCAAAATTCATATTGTTCAACATATACATATTGAAGCAAATAATACTCTTAAACATATAGAAGCAAATATAACACTCTTAAACATGGATTTTTGAGCAATTTTTTTCATTAACAATTACTAGTTAATAATTGCAATTTAGTTCAGTGGTTTATTTTTATTTTTAAATTTAAAAGAGAGATAATTGATGAAAAGTCTAAATCTATGAAACTATATGTTATTCATCTAAGATTTAATCTTTTTTGAGATAATAACAAGTTGAAAAATCGTTAAAAAAAGTCGTCGAAAAATCACTTCAAGCCGACAATGGCGGTTGTGTTGGCGCATAAATAAATAACTTTATTATTAGTTATTATTTATATAATTGCAAGAGTGCCACAATGGTGGTTGTATTGGCACCATAAATAAATAATTTTATTATTAGTTATTATCTATATAATTGCAGGACATGTGACACTCTTCTACTTATTTGGAGATTATGAGAAGTTATAAATCATTAAACACATGTGAAAAGATAATGGAGGACAAAGTAGAGAACATAGAGTATGAATTAGAGGTTAAAAGAAGTTATGGAGACATAGAAATGAAGTGGAAGATCATGGAATGTGAAGTGTAAGAAATGGAAGGATATGTTAGTTATTAGACAGTTTTTTCCTACAAATTTTGCCTATAAATAACCATTCATGGCCACATTGTAAAAGACATCCAGAACTCAAATCAAAGACAATTGATTTATATTTTTCTTGTCATTTATATTTCATGCACTTTATTTTATGCATTTCATTTTCGAAGTATAGGAGTAGAGGTAAATTTTCTGTACTTTATTTTATGCATTTCCTTTATGAAACATTGGAGTAGAGATAAATTAATGGTTAGTTTGATTGTTCACTCAATCATCTTTCTCCGTCTCACTCCTTCTTCTTTTAATTTTTCTTTTTTCTACACTTGACAATTTTGAAGTCTTCTTCATTGAGGCAAAAGAACTGTCAACACAATTACTTGGTAATTGGTTTAAATTTAATTTGTAAGAATTTTTCAATCCTTGTTGGCACGCTCGCATTTATGGTATTTTCCTTCATAGGAAAAATAAGCCAACAATTTTTGGCATGTCCAATGGGACGTCAAGTGTATGAAATGAAAAACAAATTGGATTTGTCTATTCTAAATAGCCTAGATGAAATCTTTTGGCGTAAACAAAATATTTTGGATCTTCAAGAAGAAATCTATTTTCTTAATGAAACAAATTTTCATCCATTAAAATATTATTGGGTGGAAGAAAAAATATACGATTTAATTGGAGAAATTCACAAACTTAATAAGGAAGTTCGCCAATAGAATGATGAGTTGTCAACTCTCACTACCAAGTCTTTAACCGAGGCTTTAATGGCCAGAATTGGTGAGTATTTTCAGAATTCTTTCATTGTTGAAAATGGCAAAAAGAAAAAGTTTACTTCATTAATGGCTTGGGGGTTTAAAAAATCATTTTTAAAGAGTCAACTTATGAAAATAACATGGCTAAAAAGCTTGTTGTTAAGCCAAACATAATTAAAACCATGTTCCACATAAGGCTTGGGAGTTAAAAAACTCATTCTTAGAAAGTCAAGCCATGAAAACAACATGTTTATGAAGGATTTTCATAAGCCATTAATGGGTAAAATAAAAAATAGTCCCATTTGTTAATGAATGATGAAAGTTATTTGGCCAAAGAACATGTTCTTAAATCAAACGTGATTAAAGATGTTGATCAACCCACTGTTGATGGATTTAAAATATTTAACATTGTTGAAAATGTCAAAGCATTTAAATTTCCAAGATTATATTATGCCATGACTTTCGGTGTTCAAAATCTATTTGGGATTTATGGGCTGCAACAAAATTTAATTTTGATGAAACAACTAATGAAACAATCATCTTTAAACATTGCTTTTTTAAAGCATCAAAATATGCCGTGAGCACCTTCGGAGTAAGGTTTTGGTTCTTTTTTTAACAAAATTGAATCATGTTAAAAGAATCTTTGAATGTGTGTTTCCCTTTGAATACATTAATTAATGCCCAAATATGATCTAAATTGATGTACAACTCTTTATGAATTCAAGGTTCCTCATTTTGAAAAAGTTGCAGGGAGTAATGCTGGCACCATAAATAAATAATTTTATTAGTTATTATCTATATAATTACAGGATATATGGCACTCTCCTACTCATTTAGAGGTTATAAGAAGTTATGAATCATTAAACATACGTGCAAAGATGATAGATGACAAAGTAGAGAATATGGAACACGAATTTGAGGTTAAAGAAAGTTATAGAAACATAGAGATGAAGTGGAAGATTAAGAAGTGTGAAGTGTGGGAGATGGAAGGATATGAAAGTTATTAAACAGTTTTTTCCTATAAATAAATAGCTATTCATGGCTACATTATAAAAAACACTCATAACTCAAATCAAAGACGATTAATTTCTATTTTTCTTGTCATTTGAGCTTATTTGGTAACTATTTCATTTTCAGTTTTCAGTTTAAATTTACAAAAATTTAAAAAACTGTCATAAAAACTTATTTGATAATTTTTTTTTGTTTATAAATAGTAGTCTCAGTTTATAAATTTGAGAAAAAAATGTAAACTCAAAAAATGAGTTTATATTGGTTTTTGAACAGAAATAAGATATTCTTGTATTCCAATAAATCCTATTATTTGAATATTTGATCTACCAAATCCTAAGTCTCATATTTAAAGTATTTTATGAATATTTCTACCTTTACAAATATTTTTTGAACGGTTAGCAATTTATTAATGTGGAATATTCATATTGGAATATAAAAAAGTAATGTGGATATTCACATTGATGGTGTAAACATTCACATCACGGAATATTCATACTAAAAATGTGAATATTATTAGGGATATTTTGGTAACTATGTCACTTATAATTTTTTTTTTTTTTTTTTTATCGGCAATCACTCCTAGGACTTATTGGAATATAAAAAAGTAATGTGGATTAAATGAAACATAAGTAGGTGAAAAGATATTTATGAAAAAATACCCCTAAAAACTAAAATATTTGTGAATTTTTTTTTTAAAAAAAATATGCTAAATACCAAAAAAATAAAAAAAAATACAAAAATTCAATATATTTTTCGTATTTTGGTGTATTTATTAAAATTTTAAAATATTTTTTTATAAATATTTACTATTTAGATACATCTAAGTAAGGTGCATCTAAAAAAATTAAAAAATTGTTTAAAATTTTAAAAATATTTACTAAAAATAAGAAAAATTTGAAAAATAAAAAATTCAATTTTTAAAAATTAAATTCAAAAAATTAAAAAATGTTTTTTTGTCCAACGTATCATAAATTAAAGGAAAAATTATTTATAAGTCCTATTTGGGAGACTTATGCTACATATGGTCCTACTAAAAAATATATGTTCCCATAAGTCCTGTGGGAAGTTTGTTGACACACTTACCCTCAATATTAGTTGTTAATATCATAAATAATAGTAAAACCATATATAGGAAATTGAATGTTACCATAGATCATATCTATATAGACGTAACATAACGTCACACCTACATAAACGTAACGTGATACCTATACGTAACGTGACATTTATATAAACATAACGTGACATATCTACATAAACGTAACGTAACGTGAAACCTACATAAACGTAACGTGACACCTATGATCTATGGTAACATTCAATTTCCTATATAGGAAATTGAATGTTACTGTTAGGTTTTATTCTTGGCAATCCCGTTTGACAATGATTTTTATAAGAAGTTGGTTTTCTTCCAAAACTATGATTACTTTGGATTTCTATGAGTAATTGGATTTCTCCTAAAACTAGGATTACTTTGGATTTCTATAAGTAGTTGGTTTTTTTCCAAAAAACTAGACCACTCTTCAGATCTACTTGGAGGTTTTCTAAGGTTTTCTTCTGGAGGATTTTTGTGAGTTTTCCTTGATAAATTTGAATGAGTATTAAACTCATGAATTGAGAAGCATACATCAAAGAGGTTGATCGAATACAAAAGAGAGAGTTGTTCTTCGGTGAATTCTGAAGAATTTGAGCCTGAAGCTTTGGTGGATTCTGGAGTGGCTCATCATCAAGACAATTCCGAGATGAAGACGGGGTTGGAAGAGGCACATAGAGGTTGGTTCAATTCGGGCGTGGATTCGCTATGTAATTGAGAGTATACCTGTGTAATTCCTTTATGTCTTTTTAGTGGATTGTTTTGTGGCTTTTGCCCGTGGTTTTTTTTATCACAATTGAAGGTGTCCAATTGTGATTTTTTCACGTAAAATCGTTGTGTCAATTTGTCTTGATTGTTTGATTGGGATTGTTATATATTGCTTAAAATTGATACATAATCACAAATCAACATCTAGGAGATTTCTAGATTTTTCAATTGGTATCAGAGCGGGTCGTTCTAGTTTTTTAAAAAATTCTTTTAGAACGAGATCTTGTTTGATTTGTGATTATGGATACAATTCGTGAGGGAAATTCTATGGTTCGACCACCCCTACTTGACGGATCCAATTATTCTTTTTGGAAAGCTCGGATGAGATCGTTTTTAAAATCTATTGATGAAAAAGTTTGGCAATCTATCATGTATGGGTGGACTGAACCAACGATTACCGTTGATGGAGTAACTTTCCCCAAACCAATTGATAAGTGGGACACAATTGATTACCAAAATAGTAGCTGGAATAGTAAAGCTATCAATTCTCTTTTTTGCACTGTCACACCTGAAGAGTTTAGTCGTATTTGCAATTGTGAAGTCGCAAAAGAGGCTTGGGATATCTTACAAACTATTCATGAGGGCACTCCTTCAGTTAAACGCTCAAAACTTCAAAAGCTCACATCTAGTTTCGAAAACCTTTCAATGAAAGATAGTGAGACCTTTGATGAATTTTATGCGAAGTTGAGTGACATTGTTAATTCCAGCTTCAATTTAGGTGAAAAGATACCGGAATCCAAGATTGTGGGAAAAATTTTGAGATCCTTACCCGATCGATTCCAGCCAAAAGTTACGGCTATTGAGGAGGCTCAAGATGTTGACACCCTCAAGCTGGATCACTTGGTTGGAAATCTCCAAACTTATGAGGCACATAGGAATTTCAAAAAGAAACAAAAAGATATTGATTTTAGTAGTGCTCATAGAGTTTGAGAGGATTCTGATGAGGATTGTGAGATAGACTCCAAGATTACGGCCGCTTTTGTTAAACAATTTAAAAAATCCTTTTTGAAAAAGAATCCTAATCTTTTGGAATCTACTCATACTCATAAATCTAAAGGCAAAGATAAACTCAAAATTAATTCTATAGCCAAGAAGAAGAAAGAAAATATACAAGGGAACTCTGAAAGAGTCCAATGTTATGAATGCCAAGGATTTGGCCACTTTGCTTCAGAATGCCCCACTCGTTTGAAGAAGAAGAAAGCCCTCGCTATCACTTGGGATGATGAATCAGAATCTGATGAAGATGATAGTAACAATGAAGATCAAAGTGAAGAGGGACATAAACAATTCCTTACTTTCATGGCGGCTTCCAAAGCTGAAGGACAAACAGATTCTCCGAAGAGGTCAGTTGAGAATATCACTGATGATGAATCCTCGGAGAGTGATCATGAAGAGCTTGAGCAAGCTTATGAAAAGTTGTATAAGGAGTCTCTTAACTTATTCAAATTGAATGACAAACTCACAAAGAAACTCAAAGCTTGTGAAAGTGAGAATGTCAAACTTAAGGAGGAGATTTCTGAGGCCAAGATTAATGCCATCAAGGTAGCTGATGATCGACAAGTTCTTTGTGCAAAACTGTTGACTTGTGAGACAGATAAGAATGAGCTACTGCAAACCCATGCCATGTATGAAGAAAAGATTGAATCTCTCGAGATGTCACAAGTTGCTTTGGAAGAACTAATGATCAAGAAAGAGGAAGAGCTCAAGTGTGCTATGGCTACCATTGGTCTTTGGAACAAATGATCAAAGACTTTGGAGGATATCATTGGGTCTCAACAAATGAGTTGTGACAAGAGTGGCATTGGCTTTGGTGATAACAAAGAACAAAAACATAGTGCATCTACATCTCATGATACAAGAACTCAAGGAAAAGGAGAACAAAAAATTCAACACGAGGATGGACTTCTCAAACTTCCTAGAGTTGGTAAGGTAAAAGAAAAAAAGGTACACCATGTACATCCTGTTTTTATTTGTCATTATTGTGGTATGCATGGTCATATTCGCCCTTATTGTTATAAGTTGCATGGGAGAGTGTATTTGCCTAGACCTATGAATAGGAAGTTAGAAACCATGTCAAGACGGGTTCTCATTGAAAGGGAAGGGAACCACAACGTCAAGATACCACCCAAAAACCGCAATGCTCACAACTTTGTTTATACTAAAGCGGTTTGGATGAGAAAACTTAATTTGTGTTAATCTGTTTATTTGTTTTAGTTTTTGGGTTTATGTATGCTTGTTCGTTTTCTGACTTGTTTTGTTTAAAATAAAAAAAAAATGTGTGCATGTTCGTTTTTTTGTCTTGCTTTGGTTAAGAAAATAAATAAATAAAAATAAATTAAAAAAATCCAAAAAGATTTTCTTAGTATGGTTTTGCAAGCTTGAAATTTTTGAGTGGTCCTTGGTGCATATTGGAATTGATGAGAATATCTATTACATGTTACCATGTGTGTACTTTCTGTGGTCATTACTCATTTTAGAGTGTGTGTTTTTTGATTAGTATGTCTCATTCTGTACACACTCTTGGATTAGCAAATTTTGAAGTCTTCCATCTTAGTGATCATTTTTGGACTTCTGGCATTGTATCTTTTGCTTTTCTAGAGGAATTGACATATACTAGCATATCATGGGTGATGTTGAATCTCTTAACCACCTTCCATCTTTTTGCATCTCCATGGCTTTCCCCCTTTATTCTTTGTAGTCCAGCCATGAGGAAAAGGCTACCTCAGAGTCACCAACCAAGTTATCCTTATTATATCCATGCTTCTCTGGTTCAGTTTCCATACTCTTGAGCGTGTCAGCCGCCAATGAGTGTGCAAAAGAAAGAAAAAATGTGCAAAAGAAAGGAGAAAAAAAAAGTTGTGCAAAAGAAAGAAAAAAAAAAGATGTGAAAAAAATAAAAAATAAAAAAATAAAGGATTCATTGATTAAGGGGAAGCCTCTGCCTTTACTCACCAAATACCCCTTGATTCTTAATGGTTTGACTTTCCTTAGTTGTGCTTAGATTCTCTTGTCAGAGGTCCAGCTTTCATATCACTGCTAGGATTTGAATCTAGTATTTGTCGAACTCCAAGAGTCACACACACTATGCTTTTCACATAATGCATTTTTTTTTTATGAGGAATCTTCTAGAGGCTGTGCACATTATGTTTTCAAGTAATTGTGCTTCTTGGATAATCTTGTGTGTTTCAAGGTACAAATCTGAAATTCCTTGCTTGCTCCACCATATTATTTCTGTCGTTTTTTTTTCTTGTTCATTGTTTTTAGTGAGGGGGAGTTTGGCTTATCATTGCAAGAGTTTGTTAGCATGAACACTTTGTTTTGTTTGGTACGGGAGATTGGTATTAGTTGGTTTGTATGTTGCTTTGCATTGACTTCTTTATTGTTTGAGCTTCCTTTGTCAATTAGTGTAAAAAAAAAGGGGGGATTAATGTTGTCCGGTGTGTCTTAGGATTTCATGTATTCATGTCATGTGTCGGGTGCATAAGTCTTAGTTTTCATCTATCCATGCTACATGTTCTTAAAATCTTCAAGCCGCATCTATTCATGTTTTCCATCTCATGCTTCAAAATAATCTTGTCATATGTTTATTGCTTTTTCATATACTCTTGTAGCACTAATAGTTGTTTTGGAGATTGTGGCATTAATAGTTGTTTTGCAGATCTTGACCGTCAGAAAGAAGTTTGCGTTTGTTGGCTGTAATGGGTTGGGTTGATTAGGATTTTATTTGTTAGGTGTGTTTTGTCACAGCATTACCAAAGGGGGAGATTGTTAGGTTTTATTCTTGGTAATCCTGTTTGACAAGGATTTCTATAAGAAGTTTATTCTTGGCAATCCCGTTTGACAAGGATTTCTATAAGAAGTTGGTTTTCTTCCAAAACTAGGATTACTTTGGATTTCTATAAGTAATTGGATTTCTCCCAAAACTAGGATTACTTTGGATTTCTATAAGTAATTGGATTTCTCCCAAAACTAGGATTACTTTGGATTTCTATAAGTAGTTGGTTTTTTTCCAAAAAACTAGACCACTCTTCAGATCTACTTGGAGGTTTTCTAAGGTTTTCTTCTGGAGGATTTTTGTGAGTTTTCCTTGATAAATTTGAGTGAGTATTAAACTCATGAATTGAGAAGCATACATCAAGGAGGTTGATCGAATACAAAAGAAAGAGTTGTTCTTCGGTGGATTCTGAAGAATTTGAGCCTGAAGCTTTGGTGGATTCTGGAGTGGCTCATCATCAAGACAATTCCGAGGTGAAGACGGGGTTGGAAGAGGCATATAGAGGTTGGTTCAATTCGGACATGGATTCACTATGTAATTGAGAGTATACCTGTGTAATTCCTTTATGTCTTTTTAGTGGATTTGTAATTGAAAGTATACCTGTGTAATTCCTTTATGTCTTTTTAGTGGATTGTTTTGTGGCTTTTGCCCGTGATTTTTTTATCACAATTGGAGGTGTCCAATTGTGGTTTTTTCACTTAAAATCGTTGTGTCGATTTGTCTTGATTGTTTGATTGGGATTGTTATATACTACTTAAAATTGATACATAATCACAAATCAACATCTAGGAGATTTTTAGATTTTTCAGTTACCATAGATCATATCTATATAAACGTAACGTCATGTGACACCTACATAAATGTAACGTGACACCTATAGGAAATTGAATGTTACCATAGATCATATTTATATGAAACGTAACGTGACACCAACATAAGCCAGCAACATTTTCACATTCAATTTTAAAAAATAAAAACTCGTTAAGTTTGCGAAACATAACGTAACACGTTACGTTACGTTTATGTAGGCGCCACGTTACATTACGTTTATATAAATGTCACGTTACGTTACGAACATGTAGGTGTCACGTTACGTTACGTTACGTTTATGTAAGTGTCACGTCACGTTACGTTTATACAGGATCTTATGGAATACATTTCTATTTAAATAAAACTTGAAACTCTATAAGAAATTACACAGAACTTAGCTTAGGATAAGTGTCTGAAAAATGACTTATAAATAAGTCTCCCTAAATTAAAAACAAGTATCTCCACGACCCTTGTTAATATTGGAAAGGTCCAAAAAATAAATAAATAAATAAATAAAATAAAAAATAAAAAAGTATACTACAACTTATAAAATATTTAAAAATTTATTAAATTTAATAATAAATGTTTTGAAACTGACATATTTTTGTCGTTTTTTCATCTCGTTGTATAGGGCCTTGTTAGCAACACCAAAAATAAAATAAAATCCCCCCTTGAATGAAGAAAAAGAGAAGAGAGAGAAGAACAGCAGTCGAGCTCATCAATCTGAGTTTCCACAATTACTCAGGTGTTTTTTTTCTCACTATTTAGATATGCAAAAACACACAAATCAGAGGATTTTTTTTTCTTTGTTTACTTCGTATTTTGTTTTTTTGTTTTTGTATGCTTAATGCCCACCAATTGTTTGATGAAATACCCAATCCAAATACAATTCATTAGACTGAGAAAGACTTATTCACTGGATCTCTAATTTCTCTTATCTTGTTTGAGTCTTATGTGATAAGAAGTTGCAGTTGGAAATTGGGTCAACTACAAAAACACTACATGAATAAATAGTATCATGAATATGCAAAGCTAAATGGAATTGGGTATGCTTGGAGAAAGGGTAGCGCAGAGATTTCAAATTTATATATTAGGCAAATTACAATTCCACTTTGGTTCTTATGTTTCAATTGAAGCATTGTTTTCATCTGGGTTTGTAACGAAATATTGTACTTCAATTAGTTCCCGTTAAAAAAATAAAAAGAAAAAGAAAGATGGAAATTGATCACACGAGTGGGCACATAGGCTGCAAGGAGGGGGATTGAAGGGAATAAAATTACATTTGAAGCAATAGGGAAGAGAGCGGAGCAAAATCAGGAAGAGAGAGAGAGAGAGTAGCATAAGAATGAGTGAGTGAGAGAGAGAAACACATGAGAGCGGAAGCAAAGTACATGAGAGTGGCTGCCGCGGTCAGTGCTGCTGATGGGGAAAATGGGTTGTGGCTGAAATTTATTGAGACAGGAGAGAGATTCATGCAGAGGTTAAGAAATTGAAGATAGAAGATAATGGTGTAATGGAGAAAAAAATGAGGGAAAGAAGCATTGAATTGATGATGATGGGCAATGATTCCACTAAGAGGAGTGTCGCGGAGTCAAATTGGGTAATGGAGGGATTGAAAAGAGGTTGAGGAAATAGTTAGATAGAAGGGATTGAGGAGGAGAAAAGTGTGGAAGTGATGAAGAAAAATGAATTGGAAGCTGCAAAGGCTGCACTCAATGATGGTACTGAATCTGCAAAAGAGGAACAGAGGGTGTGGGCTAATGTACCCGAATTGAAGAAGAGTATGTGGAAGGTGTGGTGAAGGAGATTGATGTTTTGGTGATAGAAAACGAGTAAAGGGGCTTTGAGAGATTGATCGAGGAAAAGAGTTTGGTCAAGACTGGATGACCAGAAGCAAAAAATGGATGAAATAGTTCAAAGAAAATTGAGATTGAGGAGGTGAAAGAACTGAGAGTGAAATTGTTGAAATGCAGACGTAGATGATTGAACTTAGGGATGCTGTATCAGCATTGGAAGTTTCTTGTAGGAATTAAGGGAAGAAAATGGGCAATTACAATATGAAGTTTAACTAATATAGAGATGCAAACACTAGTCTATATTGGGAGGGGTGAGGCTAGAAAGGCTTTGTTAAGGAGAAAAAAGATTGGTATAAGCTTGAGGGAAAAAGTTTTGAAAATGGAGAAGAAGATTGAAGAAACACAGAAAGTGGTGGAGCAAAAGGAAATCCATACCAGTAATGGAGTTATTCAGGTTGGTATGCTGAAAGAGTGTTAATTTTGGGCCATTTTGGGAAGAGATACAAACGCATGGTTTGCGTTTTTATCAAAAAAGCAGATTTTCCCTTTTTGTTCATTTGGCAAGAATAGATAAAGTTGGTTGTAAAATTACATAATCACCCTTAGTGTTCATATTTTGGGAGTTTGGGTCAAAAGTAATTTTTGAAGTTGGGTGAGGCTATTTTAGTCATTTAAGTGTACTAAAAATCAACTTTTTACCAACTTCCCAAACCACTCTAAAAAATCTTGATTAAAAGCAAAAAATCTGATTTTTACCATCTTCCCAAAATAGGCCTTTGTTGGTTGTAATTGAATCTTTCATACTTTATTGCTTCATTCATGAGTAGGTTAAGTTTATATTCTATGATGCTAAACTGTTATATTTTGATAGCTTAGGACTATACATTTTGCAAGAGGAATTTCGGCCATTGATCATAACTTATTATTCTATCCTTAAAGAGTTTTATCTATTTATTTTTTTTTTATACAGGTAATGGCGGATTGGTCCAAACTGCCAGATGAAATCTGGAGGCTAATTGTAAAAAGACTGCGTTTAATTGAAGATTATGTAAGGTTTGGTGGGGTTTGTAGGTCATGGCATTTGATTACTCTTGAGAAGGAGAACTATTCATGTTCAGAGCTTCCGTGGGTGATGCTCACTGAAAATGAAACTAGTAACATTCGTGAGTTCCATAGTATTTTCAGTAATAAGGTTTACAAACTGTACTTGCCAGATATTCGTGGAAGGCGGTGTTGGGGCTCTTCTCATGGTTGGTTGGTCACTGTTGGCACTGATCGAGAGATGAACATGTTAAATCCTCTGACACGAGTTCAAATTCCCCTCCCACCATTACATAAGTGCCCAAATTTGAAAAAACTAATTTGCACCCCTAAAGAATTTCGCAATTATTTTGTATGCAAAGCCGTTCTATCCTCAAATCCATCTGACCCAAATTGTATAGTTATGGCTATTTATTCAGATCATAGGAAGATGGCATTTACAAAGCTAAGTGGCGAGGCTTGGACTCCATTGGAGTGTTCTCCTGTATGGCTTGAGGACATTGTGCACTTGAATAATTATTTCTATGCTGTTGACTCTTTCTGTAATGTGCTGGTGTTTGATTGTACCGGCTCTCATCTAAAGACTATAGCTTTTACAATGTTGCAAGAAGAAAGGGAAATGGACTACGAAGCTAAATATCTTGTGGAGTTAGGAGCGGAGATATATATGGTCCTAAGATGCCTTTATGACACTAGAATTGCTGATACCCCATATTTGAAAACATGGAGTTTTGTAGTGTACAAGTTGGATTTATGCAGTGAGAAGTGCGAGGAAGTGGATGGTTTGGGAGATTGGTGCATCTTCTTGGGCAGTAATTATTCCTTCTCCATTTCAGCTTCTTGTGCTGACTCAAAGTGTAGGAAAAATTGCATTTATTTCACGGACGACTATTATGGAATGTATAACAGACAGGGAAGCTATGATATGGGACTATATGATCTTGACAGTTGCAAGATGGAGCCTTATATTGTAGAGCATGTCTCGCATTATGATTATTCTGTACCCCTTTGGATCAGGCCAAGTTTGTGGTAATGCTTACCCATGACTTAAAGTAGGAAATCCCATTCCAGACGATCATATCCTTTCATCATATAAAGTTTGAAGATGATATTGGCTCCATAAGTATGCTAAACATCTACTTTTTGGTATGTCATTTTAGAAGGGGCTTTTTTTTTTCTTTCTTTTTTCCATTTAAACTACAATATTTGCATCTCTGTTATTTGTTAGATAATCTTTTTGTAACATGTTCTGAAAGTTTGAGACATGATGTTGGTATTTGAATGATATTTGCTAAATTTAGAGGTTTGATTATTCACTTATGTTTGGATCTTTTCTCACTTTCATTAAGGTGTAACACATCATCAAAATCTAAAATTAATGGTTTATAATGATTTTTCAAGTTTTCTAGATCCCAATCATTAGGTCTCATCTCATTACTTTGGGGGATTTTAATAATGACTTCTAAAGATTTAATGTTTTTTCACTAAACCAATGATCCCCTAACAGGTTGGCTTCACACCTAAAGCAATGAAACTCCAATCTTCCCTGAGCTATTTGAAGCTAATAAAAAAAAATAAAAAAATAGAGAGTTCTTAAATAAATAAATAATAAAAAACTACAATGCCCTTACATCTCAAATAAAGGTCTTCGAAGGCTAAATCAACTCTATAAAAGGTCCAAAAAGAGTTGCCGAAAAGTTAATAGGCAAAGTGATGCTAGCAAAAATAAATAAATAAATCTTTAGTTCAATAAATTTTATTTTTACTTTTCAAATCAGAATAAAGTTTTTTTTTTTCAATAAAAATATAATTACTTTGAGTGGTTTCTTATTAAATTCAATTTCTCCTAATAAATTTTACAATGTGCGTAAATAAATAACAACCATGATACAGACCCTCGCTACCCCCCACACACGTAGGGGTTAGTGATTGGAGAAAAAAAAAAAAAAAATTCTGGCCAATGACCGCCCGCTGGGGTCTTGGGGGTCTCCCAGTGCGGTCCCAAGCACGATGCAATAAATAAACATTATTTAAATTAATATTTAAATATATAAAAACTCCATTTGAGATTTTAGGCCCTCAAAATAGGAGAATCACCGTATCTCTCAAATAATTTTGTTTACTTTGATTGGACTTCCTAATGACCAATGACTAGCAATCAAATATAATGGCCATTAACTCAATTCAACAACCCCAATCCATCCATCATGAAAGTTCTCATCATCATAAAAGCTATAATAAACAACATGTATGGAGATCATATAGAGTCTCTTCAAATTCTTGCACCATTTTCTGTCTTTGTCCATGGCAACAACAACAACTACTACCAGAATCGTTCCAAGTAAACCCCACTTCTTCAAGCCCCTCCTTCCTGGTTTCCACCATGGACTCGTAATTACTCTCTCTCTCCCCCTCTATTTCTCTCTCTCAACTAAATCAACTAAGTTGATTCGAGTAATAAGTTGTTCAAACTTAAAATGAATTGAAACTTGACTTGCTTACTCATGTTGATATCAAATAAAATTTAATTGAGTTTATAACAAATTAAATTAAATTTGAGTACGTGGATTTTTTATAATGCATATAAGTTTATTGAATCAAATATGGTAACTTATTCAACCTTGGTTTGAGAACTTTACAAATTTCAAACTGTGTTAAAGCTTAACTTGTTTTTCATAATGAACCAATCTCGAACGAGTTTTTGACAAGTTGAACATGAATCAAGCTTTTGTAAGTTTAGTTCCTTTTACAGCTTTACTGCTAACTATATGCATTTTGTTTGCAGAAGATCCCTGTTTCTTTCTTCAAGTACTTAAACAATGAGAACTGTGAACATGCTGTACTGAGAACCAGTTGTGGCATGTGGCAAGTGAAGATCGAAGGTGATCGGCGTTTCGAAGGTGCAGGTTGGACAGATTTTGCGAAGAGACATGATTTGCAAGTGGGTGATTTCTTGGTGTTCAGACACGAAGGAGACATGGTGTTTGATGTTATGGCGTTTGATCAAAGTGCCTGTGAGAGAGAATATCAACCCTTGGATGTCGATGATGATGATGAAGAAGATGAAGACGAGGACGAGGACGAGGAAGAAAGTTCAGAGTCAGAGTCTTCCAAGGACATAAGCCGTAAGCTAATTTACTGCAATCTGCTAAATACAAATATTTATTCAAAAAAAACAATATTTCATGATGTATCCTGGTAATATTTTGGTAAAAATAAATAAATGATACATAGCAGTTCTCTAAAGTAATTATTTCAACCCCTACATAAAATTTCTAGTTTGGCCTCTACATGTAGATTGTGTGTTTGATTAGTGTGTGGTTGTAGAGTCAAATAAGATCTTTAACAATTCACCAAGGGCTTCTCATCCAAAAGGAGGAGGAGGAGGAGGAGGAGGAGCTTCTTCTTCCAAACCGAGTCACCCTTATTTTGTGACCATTTTAAAGCCCTATAGTTTTGAAGCTTCTAGATTGGTAAGTGTTTTGAAATATATGTACTTGAACTTTGAAGCATAAGAGCATTTACACTATGTTTGGTAACCCAAGAGAGAAAAGGAAAGAAATGATTACTTAAGTAATAAGAGAAAATAAATGAAATGAAATGATTGTGATTTCTCTCATTTTTGTTTGGATAAGAAAGAAATAAAAGAAAAGAAATGATTGTGATTTCTCTCATTCTTGTTTGGTTAGGTTTCATTAAGAGAAAAGAAAAGAAATTATTTTATGTTATATTACCAAAATAACCTTTTTATATTTTCAATCATTTTATTTCTTTTATTTTTATAGGGATAAAATTGGTATTATGAAAATAGTAGTTTCTTTTCTCTCCCAATCTCTTCACTTTTGGGAAGATTGAAAATGAGGCTTATAAGAGAAATGAATTTCTCTCCATTTCTTCCTATTTCTCTCTACTTAGGTTATCCAAACAAATAAGAGAAATACATATCACCCTATTTCTTTTCTTTTCTCTCCAAATCACTCAATCCAAACATAGTGTTAAAAAATAAAAAATAAAAAATTGTTAATAATAAGGGCTGTGTTTTTGTTGTTGCAGTTCATTCCACGTGGCTTTGCGAGGTCAGAGGGCCTAATCGACAGACGTTGTGAGATGATCATCAGAGATGAACAACAACAAAAGTCATGGCAAGTGAGGTTGAGCCACAAGTGTGATGGTCAAGTTTATATTGGTAGAGGTTGGCGTGAATTTCGAATTGCAAATGGGCTTAAACCAGGAGACACTTTGTCCTTTGAGCTCATTCGTAAAGGGACGAAGCCTGTTATTGGTTTCCATTGTAAGTTTTGCATACTCCTACCCCATCTTTATCTGTAATGGGGGCTTTTTTTTTTCTTTTTCTTTTTTTCAAGATTTAAAGACAAAAATACATAAATAAATAAATAAAATCTTGTTAAAACATTTTTGCTGATATGGAAATTGGTTCAATTTTGTTACTTCTTTGTGAAGAACTAACATGGAATTATTTCTGATTATGTTGTGATCTCTTGAAGAGTTGAATGGAAATTCGAGAGCTAATAAGATGGTAAATGCTAAAATGGAAACAAAGTCTACAACTACAAAACTCACGACACCACAGTACTTTATTGCCACTCTGACCCCCCATAATTTCAAGTGTTCTGAATTGGTAAGTGTATAAATATACATATGATGGATGAGATTTTTCTAAAATTTGATTGAATTGACTTTCTATGCGCAATATAACATATATATATATGTTTGTTGGTTGGTGTCGTAGTATATTCCAAAGGAGTTTGCAAGGCTGAATGGTATAAGCAAGTACAGCAAGATGACCATAAAAGATGGAAAACAAAGAGAGTGGGCAATGAATATGAGGAGACAGAAGTGCAGTAACAGATTGTACATTGGACAACAAGGTTGGAAAGAGTTTGCTGCTGCAAATCACCTCAAAAATGGAGATGTTATCAAGTTAGGCCTCCTCAAGGCTGGGAAGAAGACGCTTACCATGAACTTCACTTTTTTTGGTTGGTACTTTCTTATTTATTTGAATTTTTCTTTGGACTCATAATTTTTGGATTGGACAGTCCAGTAACTAGAGAGAACTGCAAACCTCTTCCCCCCCCCCCCCCCCCCCCCCTTTTTTTTTGGGTAACTAGAGGGAAGTTGAACCCTTTTTATTTATTAAAAAAAAATGTGCACATAAAATAAATGTGGGGCCTAGATTATTCTAGGTATGGTCTTCCCCAAACTCATAATGAATATGAAATCACACATTAAAAGATAGGTAAAGTTTAAAAAAAATATTATTAGTCTTACACTTCTGACATAATTATATTAATTTTTAAATAACCGAAACTAATGCAGATGGTAGGTAGAGATTGAAATAAACAAAGATATATATATATGCTTTGGGTACATAGTAAAAAGTCAACTTTTTAGTTTTTTAATTTTAAAAGTCACAAAAAAAAATCACAAAAAAGCAAAAAAGTCACAAAAAAAGGTCAAAAAAATAGTAATAAAAATATAATTACTTTGAGTGGTTTCTTATTAAATTCAATTTCTCCTAATAAATTTTACAATGTGCGTAAATAAATAACAACCATGATACAGACCCTCGCTACCCCCCACACACGTAGGGGTTAGTGATTGGAGAAAAAAAAAAAAAAAATTCTGGCCAATGACCGCCCACTGGGGTCTTGGGTGTCTCCCAGTGCGGTCCCAAGCACAATGCAATAAATAAACATTATTTAAATTAATATTTAAATATATAAAAACTCCATTTGAGATTTTAGGCCCTCAAAATAGGAGAATCACCGTATCCCTCAAATAATTTTGTTTACTTTGATTGGACTTCCTAATGACCAATGACTAGCAATCAAATATAAAGGCCATTAACTCAATTCAACAACCCCAATCCATCCATCATGAAAGTTCTCATCATCATAAAAGCTATAATAAACAACATGTATGGAGATCATATAGAGTCTCTTCAAATTCTTGCACCATTTTCTGTCTCTGTCCATGGCAACAACAACAACTACTACCAGAATCGTTCCAAGTAAACCCCACTTCTTCAAGCCCCTCCTTCCTGGTTTCCACCATGGACTCGTAATTACTCTCTCTCTCCCTCTCTATTTCTCTCTCTCAACTAATCAACTAAGTTGATTCGAGTAATAAGTTGTTCAAACTTAAAATGAATTGAAACTTGACTTGCTTACTCATGTTGATATCAAACAAAATTTAATTGAGTTTATAACAAATTAAATTAAATTTGAGTACGTGGATTTTTTATAATGCATATAAGTTTATTGAATCAAATATGGTAACTTATTCAACCTTGGTTTGAGAACTTCACAAATTTCAAACTGTGTTAAAGCTTAACTTGTTTTTTATAATGAATCAATCTCGAATGAGTTTTTGACAAGTTGAACACGAATCAAGCTTTTGTAAGTTTAGTTCCTTTTACAGCTTTACTGCTAACTATATGCATTTTGTTTGCAGAAGATCCCTGTTTCTTTCTTCAAGTACTTAAACAATGAGAACTGTGAACATGCTGTACTGAGAACCAGTTGTGGGATGTGGCAAGTGAAGATCGAAGGTGATCGGTGTTTCGAAGGTGCAGGTTGGACAGATTTTGCGAAGAGACATGATTTGCAAGTGGGTGATTTCTTAGTGTTCAGACATGAAGGAGACATGGTGTTTGATGTTACGGCGTTTGATCAAAGTGCCTGTGAGAGAGAATATCAACCCTTGGATGTCGATGATGATGATGAAGAAGATGAAGATGAGGACAAGGACGAGGACGAGGAAGAAAGTTCAGAGTCAGAGTCTTCCAAGGACATAAGCCGTAAGCTAATTTACTGCAATCTGCTAAATAGGGAGAGCAGTGATTTGAGAAATGTTTATACAAATATTTATTCAAAAACAACAATATTTCATGATGTATCCTAGTAATATTTTGGCAGAAATAAATAAATGATACATAGCAGTTCTCTAAAGTAATTATTTCAACCCCTACATAAAATTTCTAGTTTGGCCTCTACATGTAGATTGTGTGTTTGATTAGTGTGTGGTTGTAGAGCCAAATAAGATCTTTAACAATTCACCAAAGGCTTCTCATCCAAAAGGAGGAGGAGGAGGAGCTTCTTCTTCCAAACCGAGTCACCCTTATTTTGTGACCATTTTAAAGCCCTATAGTTTTGAAGCTTCTAGATTGGTAAGTGTTTTGAAATATATGTACTTGAACTTTGAAGCACAAGAGCATTTAAAAAATAAAAAATAAAAAATTGTTAATAATATGGGTTGTGTTTTTGTTGTTGCAGTTCATTCCACGTGGCTTTGCGAGGTCAGAGGGCCTAATCGACAGACGTTGTGAGATGATCATCAGAGATGAACAACACCAAAAGTCATGGCAAGTGAGGTTGAGCCACAAGTGTGATGGTAAAGTTTATATTGGTAGAGGTTGGCGTGAATTTCGAATTGCAAATGGGCTTAAACCAGGAGACACTTTGTCCTTTGAGCTCATTCGTAAAGGGACGAAGCCTGTTATTGGTTTCCATTGTAAGTTTTGCATACTCCTACCCCATCTTTATCTGTAATGGGGGCTTTTTTTTTTCTTTTTCTTTTTTTCAAGATTTAAAGACAAAAATACATAAATAAATAAATAAAATCTTGTTAAAACATTTTTGCTGATATGGAAATTGGTTCAATTTTGTTACTTCTTTGTGAAGAACTAACATGGAATTATTTCTGATTATGTTGTGATCTCTTGAAGGGTTGAATGGAAATTCGAGAGCTAATAAGATGGTAAATGCTAAAATGGAAACAAAGTCTACAACTACAAAACTCACGACACCACAGTACTTCATTGCCACTCTGACTCCATATAATTTCAAGTGTTCTGAATTGGTAAGTGTATATATATATATATGATGGATGAGATTTTTCTAAAATTTGATTGAATTGACTTTCTATGCGCAATATAACATATATATATATATGTTTGTTGGTTGGTGTCGTAGTATATTCCAAAGGAGTTTGCAAGGCTGAATGGTATAAGCAAGTACAGCAAGATGACCATAAAAGATGGAAAACAAAGAGAGTGGGCAATGAATATGAGGAGACAGAAGTGCAGTAACAGATTGTACATTGGACAACAAGGTTGGAAAGAGTTTGCTGCTGCAAATCACCTCAAAAATGGAGATGTTATCAAGTTAGGCCTCCTCAAGGCTGGGAAGAAGACGCTTACCATGAACTTCACTTTTTTTGGTTGGTACTTTCTTATTTATTTGAATTTGGCTTTGGACTCATAATTTTTGGATTGGACAGACCAGTAACTAGAGAGAACTTCAACCCCATCCCCCCCACCCCCTCTTTTTTTGGGTAGCTAGGGGGAAGTTGAACCCTTTTTATTTATTACAAAAAAATGTGCACATAAAATAAATGTGGGGCCTAGATTTATTCTAGGTATGGTCTTCCCCAAACTCATAATGAATATGAAATCACACATTAAAAGGTAGGTGAAGTTTACAAAAAAATATTGTTAGTCTTACACTTCTGACATAATTATATTGATTTTTAAATAACCGAAATTAATGCAGATGGTAGGGAGAGATTGAAATAAACAAAGAGATATATATATGTTTTGAGTACATAGTAAAAAGTCAACTTTTTAGTTTTTTAGTTTTAAAGTCATAAAAAAAAAACCACAAAAAAAGTAGCTTTTTTACACCAAGGATCCTCTAGAGTGAATTTCCTTAGAGTGATCCCTAAAGTGCAGATCCAACGGCACAAAATTGAAGTTTGAATTTTTTTTTATTTTTTATTTTTCAAATTATATAGATGGTGTATAGATGGTGGCTTTTGTGCCGTTGGATCTGCACTTTAGGGATCACTCTAAGGAAATTCACTCTAGAGGATCCTTGCTCGCTTTTTTAGCACAAAAAAACCAAAAAGTCACAAAAAAGTCAAAAAAATAGCTTTTTACTAACTTTCCAAAACACCACAATATCATTTTTTTCATTCATGTGACTAACAAATTACTGATGAAAATAAACTAGTGTAATTGTATTAAAAGTGTGAAACTACCTGTATTTTTTTCAAATTTCAGAGAATGTGAGTTTAATTTACCCTTAATTTTTCTTAAAAAAAGTGTAATGTGAAAAAAAGTGCACAAAAAAATTAACGTGTCACCGTGATGTATGTTATGAGTGATAAATTTTGAGTCACCTTGATTTATTATGATAAATCACACTCATAATAAATTAATGGCACATGTAGCATTGCCTATTTTATAGGGTTGAATCACCTTTTTTTGCATGAGACTGAAACAATGAAAATGGTAACAGGTGGATCATCAGGAACAAAGGGCCTACACAATGGGAGCAATAATTAATACCATGAAGTACAAGTAGAGCTCCAAAGACTCTTTTTGTCATCATATATGTATATATTAGGTACTAATGTGGACATGCTCTTGCTTTATGAATTATGTAACTGTGTTGTTTAGTACTGCCCTAAGTTTATGTGTAATGATACAGTACGTACTTTTTAAAAGAAAGATGGATATCATGTGCTAAGTTTATGTATTATTATTGTGTTGTTAAAGTCTGTAAAGCTACTCATGTTGAGCCAGTAACTCCACAGACAATCCATTTCCGTTGAGGAACTGGACAAAAGGGGCTTAGATGGGCCCAACAACACAGTGATTGCTGAGGAACTGAACAAAAGGGGCTTAGATGGGCCCGACAACACAGTGATTACTGCGCACGAGGAATATTGAGGTGCTTCCTCAAGAAAAACAAGTATAAATCAAAAGCTACGTTTATCTCTCCATGTTAACATTGCTAAACTATTGCTGAATCCTACTTCAAATGAGATTTGCTGTGAGCTAGTTTGGGAGACTTTTTGACTATTTTAGTCTGGTGTTAAAAAGTCTTGTTTGGGATAAATTTTTTTAACTTTTTTAATTTTTGTGAGAGAAGAAATAAAATAATTATAGATTTGATGTGACATTGTCATATTTGACTAAAATAATCTATTTTGTTTTATATAGTTATTTTAGCCCCAAGAGGGCATGCCAAACGAAACAATACACAAACTAATGAACATCCAAATCAGAAAGCCACTTCCCCCTACATGGTTTTGCACAATAATACAATCAAAGCAATCATACATACCCGAGCCTGATGAATGTTTTCTTCTATGGAAAATTATTCAATGCCCTTTGGAGTTTCTCTGAACTTCTTCTGTAACGGTAATCATTCTTGGCAATGCAACTCGTGGTTGTCAAATGATCTAGCAGAGTTGGCCTAGTCATCGTCTGGTTCAGCTGAGAAGTCCGGCTCTTCTGGCTTCTGCAACTTTGGTAACTCGACATCCTTGATCTTCTGAGCTCCTCTCCTCGTGTTGGCAGCGAATCTTGACGCAAGTATCATCACACCCAAGTTCTGTTTCGCCTGAGAAGAATTTGCAGACGGAGTATTGTCCTTTTCCTCATCTTGTTCATTTTCATCAACCAGCCGTTCGTCACGAACAAAGAACGACTCACTCATGCTAAGGTTCTTTGCCATCACTCTCCTCTTGTATCGGTGCCAAGCAGCCTGAATGAAGCACACCGCCCATGTCCTCCAGTGGTAAGAGTAGAATCGGAATGTGTGTTGTAGCTTTTTGCTGTGAAGCCGTCTAAACTGATTCGCCACAAACCTGAGATCTTCTGCTCGCAACGCGAAAGCTTCTACTTCGACAAGAGCTTTCACGGTTCTAGTGGAAGAAGGCAAGTTGACAGTTGATTTTGGAAGCAACGCCCACGCAAGTAGTTCCTCCCCACAGAAATCACCCGGTCTTAATGTAATTGAATTGAAGAAACCCGTGCGCCCTCCGTTTGTGGTGGAGCTCTCAAGTCTCCCTCTGATGATAAAAAGCATCTCTGTGATGGGATCGCCCTCACGAACTATGTATGTGCCTTGTGTACTTAATGATGATACTAGGCGCTCGCATATGGCATCAAGTAATTGATCGTCCATCTGTGAGAAAAAGGGGACCTGAAATTGGGGGGAAAATGCAAGTCAATTGACCAGCAATAAGTGCAGTAAACCATAGCAACACCAAAGATTTCTGGGATAAAAGCATATAAGACATCATTAAAATGTAAGGGGAACATCTTACACGTCGAACAAGGTCCAAACAAAGGTGGCGTTGGATGTCTCGACGGAGATCTACAGGTAAGGCACGCAATATTGATTCTTCATCGACTCCACGTGTTGCAAGCCACTTGTATTGAACGAAACACCGCACACGAACTTGCAAATCATGAGGGAGCTGCCGATGTTTCATCCACTCCTCAGTGTCTCGTCTCTTGAGTCTCCACTCTTCAAGCCTCACAGTTATAGATTGCAAGTAGGTCTGCAATTAAAAGGACATGTAAAAAGGATGGGGTATAAAACTTCAAAAGAATGTAAAAAGGAGGAAAAAAGTGTTTTTATAAGTAAACAGATTGGAGAGCAGAGTTAACAATACCCCACAGAGAGAGAGAGAGAGAGAGAGAGAGAGAGAGACTAGGTTTTGAGCTTAAAATAACAACTTTTTTATCAGCAACAAAGGGAATATTATTAATAAGGAAAAATAAAAAGGAGCACAAGCGAGACAAAGAATAATTGAGCTGTGGACTTTAATTTACTTTTGAGGACAAGTATAGTCATTGAGACTTCAAAAGTAGTAAAAGGGAACAAGGGATCCTCATAGTACCTGCATGTTTCCAATCAAATGGGCAAACAAAACCAAACCCACGATGGCAATGAGTATCGCAAATGAAGTTTCCCCAATAAATGTGCTTGTAGACAAGTTCTGGCCGTATGAACTGCAAAATATAGAAAGCAAAAGACATGTCAAAATTTTTAGTAACCAAGAATGATATTGGCAGCAAATAAGAGGAATTTCATAGCAAGAAATAAAATTTCATTTCATTTCTATCAAAACAGTTGAAATGTTCCTGTTTTCTAGGAAACCAAAATGCAACATTAGTGGAATGCCAAAACTCCAACGTTTTCACCGAAGTGTAGTGTTTCAGAGAACATATAGAAACTACGAGTTATTTCGACACCTATTAGGAATATGGTCATTTCTGTTTGTATCTTTTTATCAAAAGAAAACATTTGATGAACTAGAAAGGAGAAGAAGAGAGAGAGAAAAGAGAAGATGAAACAAGTATGATTGAGCCACTCATTCTCTTTCTTTTTTCATTCCTGCTACTAGTAGAATTTTGCAAAAAAAAAATTCTCTATATAATAGAAAACCCTTTCCGACCTTTAAACCTTTTGTTTATAAGCCTCTAATATTCATATAAGTCGACATATTTACAAACTAAAATATACTTGTTTTAGTTTTGTTTCCAAACATTTATGTAAATTCTAAATTCTCATCATTTCTCTTATGTTTCCAAAATGTTTTTGAAACATCTTCATTTCCAAGCTAACCAAAACAAAATTTTGATCCTTGCTCTAGTGTGTCCGCAAATAGATAGCTTCTTGGGATAATCATATCATACCTTAAATTCTGTAACCCCCACCACAAACAATATAAGTACTTCTCAAGGAATTCTGAGGAGACGATGTTGTTTGAGACTGCATTTTGAAATATACCATAATTGAAAGTGATTGTGTTAGCAGGATCACAATTACTGAACACTGCAGTACTATTTGCCCATTTTATACGATCCTTGTCGTCCAAAGTACCACAATCCAAAAAACGGAGAGAACATCTCAGAGGGCTGAATTCATGTCTGCAGGCTGATTTCCAGCATGTTGCGTACCGTTCAATTGACAACAAATACCAAGATGCCCCTAAGATCTACAAGAACAGAGCCTTTAATTTAGCAAAGGCCACAAGGTGCGATTCAATTTGAAAACAGGTTGGAGAAAAAGGGAAAGAGAAGCTACATACATGACTAGCTAACATATAAAGAAGGAGATTGTATGCAGCACCTGACCAAGCTGTCTTCGCAACTAATCCTGTAGCTTTAATGATTTCAGAACTTAATGGGAAAATTAGGTAGAATCGAGGAATATACTGGAGGAGAACAATCAGTACAAGGGCGTTGTTCGTGTGATCGGCATGGGAACTTCTAATTGCAGGTATAATGAACCATATGACAATCTGCCAAAGCAAGTTAACCAAAGTTTTATTAGGCCATTTTATTTGAAAAGCAAAAATTGATCATTAAGTCAAGAAATTGATTACCACAGTATAAAGAAGAGAAAAAACAAAAAACAAAATAATCAAAAGACATTGTTATTGTGAGAACACGATATTACATCAAACACTGATATCTCATAGCAATCACTACAAAGACTATGAAGCTAAAATTAGGATGTCATGACTCATACTAGGTTTGAGCTTAGTATAAGAACTTTTTTTTTTCCCTTTTTTATGAGCAACAAAGGGAATATTATTAATAAAGAAAAATAAAGTAGAGTACAAGAGAATGATAGATAAGAAGTCTGCCATAGTAAACAAAAGAGATGAGAAAAGCAAAATCTCATCAAGACCACAAACTACAAATTACACGCCGCTCTCCAATCCTTAGAAATAAAATATAATGAAATCCCCTTAAAAGGTTTAGAAACAAAAACCCAAAAAGATGATGAATAGCACACACTGTCCTTTAAAAAATCAGTGTCCTAATAAACCCTTGCATAGGGCTCCAACCAAATTCCCATCTCTAATCTATTTTTTGTTTGGTGACTAGACAAATTTTAACTGTAGACTCTATGTAAACATAAACAATGCAAGTTTCACATGAAAATCAAATTCCCCAAAATTGAATTGAATCACATGACATCAAATTCCAAATCAAGTACCTGAGGAAGAGGCAGTGTGGCAATCACATCAATGAAGAAATCGGATTTCAAATACCGCCTCGCAATCATCTTAGGATCCATGACAAGTTCACCTCTGCCAAACACCCTTGAGCTTGGAGATACATAAGCAGTCCTAAACTTTATAATTACATGTAACATATAGAATATATCGGCAATTGTCCGAAAACAAGTCACAATAATTCCAAGATTCAAATCAGTGCTCATACAAGATGAATTGCCATCATTCACAGCTGAAGGAAGATAGAAAAACAATGGATCAACAAAAAGGGCCACCATACAAGAAAACATGAAAATCCTGTTCCATTGCAAGACAATTTCACTCCCCGGATCAAGAATCCTTTTCCTCCACGGTTCATGATTTTCCGGGAAAATCTTGAACCCACCCTCGAATTTCAGATTCCCATTAATTCTAGCTTTCTCACCGATTCCACCTTCGGGCTTCAACAAAGGCGCTGAAACTTTGTACAGAGTTGAGGGTTTTTCGAGGTTTTGGCTATTGTTTGTTTCCCAGGAATGCTCAAGATTTTGCTTTTCGTCATTGTAAAACCTATGAACTCCCAAACCCATTAATCAATCCACCAAAAACAAAAACATAAAAAAACACCCAGAAAAAGAAAAAGGATAGTAGTCGAAAATTACCTCACTAGCTTCTCTTTCTTGAACTCCATGGCTTGTAATTAGGGTCAGATACACAAACCCAACTCGAGAGATGGTAACTGGAGATGAGAAAAAGCATTGATTGGAGCTCTACCCATTTTGAAGTTCCTTTTCAGGATTTACAACGCTGTGTTCATTGGTTTGAAATGGACCCAGAAACGAAGAGTTCGCAAAATCGACAAAAAGAACTGTTCATTTAGACATATAGGAATACTGGTTTCAAATGCCGAGAAGTTTGAGAGAGAGAGAGAGATGTGAATAAGGGTTGAACTGAGCTGAATCTTCATGTGGTTTGTCACCATGCGTTTGACCTCTCTAACAAATACAGTAAAGCACACCACCACAGCTGGAATGTAGCAAGCATCATCAATCTCAGACAGAGAGAGAGAGAGAGAGAGAGAGGACGTGAATGCCAGTACTAAATAATTAAACAAAAATGTTAGAGACATGAAAAAAAATTTATTAAAATTTTTGTCAAAATTCTCATATAAGTATGAGGTATAGTGTGAGCCTCACACTAAAACATTTGATAAAAATTTTAATAAAGTTATGAAGTTTTTATTTAATACAGATTTTTTTATATTTGAAAAATTATATATTTTTTTTTTTTGAGATTTGTAATCTCATTACAAATTATTCTGTATTCTAAAATTTTTTAAATAGTTATTTTTCTTACTATTTCTTCTTTCTATCTTCATGACTATATTTTACAACTTTCTATCATTAAATTCTATCTGAATATATTTTTATTGAGTGATGATATACAAACATAAATTTTATATAAAATTTTCAAATATAATGATATAACTTAATGGTGACCTTTTACTTTAAAATAAAATATTCGTAAACATGATTTATATTTACAACAATATCACTATCACAATATTTTTATAATTTTTTATATATTAATATAATTTTTTATTTTTATTTCTTGCATTATATTTATATTAGATCAATTTAATCTAGATATATTTGAAAATATATAAAATTTGTGCAAAAAAATTTTAAAAAATCTATTAAATACAGCAAAATAAGATAATGTATTGAATTTTATATTTTTATATTTTAAAAAAAATCATAAAATATTATACTTCTTAAGTATATCTAGATTAGGTGTCTCTAAAAAATAAAAAATTGTTTAAAATATTAAAACAATTCAATAAAAAAAATACGAAAAATAAAGAAATCAATTTTTTGTGTGAGTTTAACCAAAAAATATGGTTGTTATTTCCCTTGAAATAACATGAACAATATATATATTATTTTTATTATTTTATATGTATAAAGGTTAATGGGCAAATATGTCATTTTAATCTGACAGAGGGATACGTGTAATTTTTTAAATGTGAGGAAAATCTGTATTAAATAGAAACCTCAGGGGATGTCAATGTGATTTATCCAAAAAATAATATTTATCAAAGTTTACAAAAAATACAATAAATCTTGCATATTTAGTATAATTATATTGAACCCCCTAAAATTTAATTCATATAATACTTAATTCTCTTTTATTAAAAATTCATTAGATATATCAATAAAAAAATTATGTTGTCGTTTTTTTATATTTAAATATATTTTTATTTTATTTATTTTTGTGTTTTCATAACATTTTTATTAATTTTGATCTTTTTAATCTTAGCAAAATAAAATTGATATCATTATGTCAAAATTATTATGATGTCATGAAACTAGTACTCAATTTTGATTATTTGTTATATGGACTTTGTTAAAGTGTATGTGAGAAAAAATAATGAGTTCCACTTATATTTTTTAATATCAACTCTATTGTTTTGTATTTAATAATAAATAAATAAATAAAAGATTTATTTATATAATTTTACTCTAAAACTTTTAGGCTTAGTTTGGTTTAATTTTTGAATTATGATTTGAGTTTTGAGTTGTATTTTGAGTTTTGAGTTTTTGAAAAAAGAAAACTTATTTGGTTATGAGTTTTGAAAATAGTTTTGAGTTATATTTTCAAATTTTTTGATTTTTTTAAATATTTAAAAATTTTCCTAATTCTATTTTTTTTAGGATAAATAATTTTTATTGTAAATATTTTTTTAAATGTGCACTGTATTTACTACCGTATTTTTTAAAAATATTTTAAAATTAATTTTTTATTATTTTTATTATTTAAAATTTAATTTTTATTTTAAATATTTTTTATTTTTATTATTTTAAATATAAATATTTTATTTATTTATTTTAAATATTTTAGATATTTTTTAAATTTTTTATGAATATTTTTTTATTTCTTTTTGAAGTATTTAATTTTTTTTTTAAATTTAAAATTTTTTGGATCGCTCATATATATCTAAATCATAACAATTATTTGGCCAATACTCAAAAAAATAACAAAATATTTTTTCTGAAAAAATAAAAATAAAAATGAATTGAATTATTTTCAAAAAAAATAAAAAAATAATTTTAAAGAGCAAAATAAAAAAAATTGATTTTTTTATTAAAAAATTAGAGTTTTGAAAAGAGTTTAGTTATAAGTTTTGAAAAAAAAAATTTAATTATATTTTGAAAATTTTGTTTGATTATAAATTTTGATTTTTTTTTATATAAATCATAATTTGAATATATGACCAAGCGCTACCGTAATGTTTTGCCCTTGTACGTATGTTTTCCTTTCTACAACACGAGTTGTCTTAGAGTATCTCTAATAAATTCTCCAAAAACTCATTGAAGTAAAATATTATCACAGTTAACGATATTTTATATTTTGTTTCCAATGCACGTTCCTTCTTGTTAATTACTTTTGTTAAAATAGTTGCTAACTATGACTACGGAAAGAGGGAAAGTGGCGATTTCTATAGTCTTTTTTTGTAAATTGTCGATTATTTTTTTTCTCTTTAATTAAATCACACTCATACATAACAACTTTAATTATATTACACAGTTGGAACACCTATTTACTTCTTAAATTAAGAAACATTTTTATTTATTTTTAGATAGGGGAACAAACAAGATTAGGACCTATTAGGCAAAACATCTAAAAGGACAATAGATTGAATCAAAGTTGAAACATGTAACACAAAATTATATACTACTCTTATCACTTTTTATTATTTAACATGCACTTTAACACACATATTTAACTTATTACGAATACTCTTATAAATCTATGAAGTACTTGGTTATTGTCGTCCGTATGGATTCGTTTGGAATATGAATTAGCTTTTTAACTTTTTTATTTTTTTGACTATTTTAGCCTGAGATTAAAAAGTCTCGTTTGGGATAAATTTTTAACTTTTTAAAATTTTGTGAGTAAAAAAATGAAATGATTATCGTTTGGATGTAATATTTTATTTTATTGGGCTAAAAAGTCTATTTTGTTCTTTTGTGACTATTTTAGTAAAAAAAAACCCTATTTATTAAGTCCTATCAAATGATATAGAGTGGAGATAATTTTTAAAATTTTATTTTATTTGCAATTTTTTTTCTTGGGTGCAAAAGTCCAATAACAACTACTAGTAATGATATTGAGGGAAGAATTACAGCATTAAATAAAAAGGTGGCAAGCAAATTTTGTTGGAGCATTAATTATTAACTCACAGTAGTGTCAACCTTCAACCCAATGTAGCCCAAAGCTTGAAGTAATAATAAACTCAAATGTAATATATATATATATATAATAAATTGAGAGTTTTAATTCGATCATATGTTAGATCAAAAATATCATGTTATAATTTTATTTGTATTTAAAAAAAATATCAAATTTATCTCTATTATTAAATTGATACATAACGACATGTTATGTGATGTTTCTCAAAAATCAATGCCTATTCATTATCAATCCCTTTCTAACATTATTGTACACTAGAAGATGTAATAATAATAACTTCTCAAACTCAACCTTCTCTATAGGATGACCATACATCGTTATCTACATCTAAAAGCAGTTACAAAAATAAGAGTAAAAAATTTCTAGCAAAATATTAGTGTAGTTATTGAAAAAAAATTCAAATAATATGACATAATTGATTAATATTATGAATGTTTGTTTTTTTTTTTTTGGGTATATCGGAAAGGGAAATACAAGTAAGAAGCAAAAGAAAAGAAAAAGAAAAAGAAAAAGAAAACAAGGCAAGAGCGGGCACAGCCACCCTAGATTCGACGATATGCCGTCCCAATCATATCTGCCACTACTTGGCTCCGAACTCTAGCAGGTGGATCATCCACCATCACCAACTGCTTCCTTTGATCAACCCCCATGTTAGCAAGGAGATCAGCACATTTGTTACCTTCCTGCATGATATGACGAATAGTGCAAGTACACCTACGAAATAGCTGCCGAGCATCCTCCACTATGTTGTGGAAAGAGCAGTTTTGGAGAGGGCCTTCAGTGAGCAAAGTTGCAGCCAAAGTAGGGTCTGTTTCCACTATGACTTCATGCATTCCTTTTTCCAGCACGATCGTGAGCCCTCGGTATATACCTGTTGGCTACATATTTTGTAAAAGCCAGTTACAATTCGACACGTGGCAGAATGAGGGTATTATGGGAAGATGATTTTAACCTTCAATCTCAATCATACACGTGGCAATAAATATTGGTTCTCAAGTGGTCTGAGTAGCACTAGATCAGTAATGAGATACAAGGTGACGTGGCCTCAACGGTTACCTATATTCAAATTCAAATACAGGAGGGAAGTTCAATTGCAAGTGATGGCGTAGTGGAACTATTTCTAAGGCAGCATGATCAGCGATCATGGAGGAGCAGTTCGACGGTTCGAAGTACAGTTCGAAGGTCATCCTTGACAAGTATAAATAGCAAGGAAGTCCCCAGAAAAGACCCCCAGACTCAGATCATATAAACCAGTTTTTACTTCATATTTTCCTTTCCAGTTTTACCTTTCCTGTACTTTAAATACTTGTTCTTTAAATACCTGCACTGTACTTCAATTCATAGGAGTAGTTTCAAGTAGATTCAAGTAGACTGTTGCTGTAAACCTCCTCGAGGCTGAGTTTGGACTATTGTAAGTATTTATGTTAATGAAATACTTCAATTGTTCTTCATATTAAGTGTTGTTTCTTTTAATTTCTCCTAAAGTCAAGCCGCCAGTAAAAGTCCTCTTCATTGAGGCTGAAAGAACTAAAACATAGTCGCCTGATAATTGATTGGCAATTATAATTTCTGTAAGGACTGATTGATCCTTGCTGGCACGCTCGCATTTACAAATATACCCTTCGAAAAGCCAAAAAGCCAACATATATTTTTGGCACGCCCGGTAGGACACGTTAAAATGGCTAGACGAAGACGACAAGGAGAAAATGAACGTCTAGAAGAAGGCGTAGAAGGAGAGGTAGAAATACCTAATCCAGAGGATAATGTGGCAACACATCCTGTGGAAACTCCTATGTTATCAGAACCTATGGTCGAACAGACCAGTACTTCTAGACAAGAACCATATGTTCATAATATTGGACGAAACCAAGGAATTGGACCATCCACTGTTCCATCTACTCAGCCAACAAATCCATGGGATGGCTTAGTAGATGCTATGGGACAACAATTAATGAACACAATGGAAAGGTGGACAACATCCTTTTTGGATCGAATGAATAACCACCAACCAACAAACATAAGACACACAGAGGAAGTTTTAAATGTCCCTCAGCAAAGATTGGCTAGAGATAAACAGCCTATGCAAGTTAATGGACAATCTAATGGTCGAACTAGTACTCAGAACTATGAGAAACCATCGCCTCAGTCTTGGTATGAACCTATTTCAAGGCCTGTAATAGGCCAAAATGCCTCAGTACTCAACAATGAAGCCACACAAGTTGGTGGATCTGGCCAAGTACAAGAAACTGGCATAAGAATGGTTACTAATCCTATGTTCGAAGCCATACCTGGCACTAGGGGATATAATAATCCCTTGTTCGAATTTATACCCGGGGGGTTGGAAGGTTTTCCTGTAAATGGAAGGGACACAACACCCGTTCCAGCACCTTTCGCAGGTCCTTTCGCAGGACAGGCTCAAAGGGGTTACCCATACCCCCAACAGCAACCTGCACCACAGGGGCAACCAGTCCCAAATGTACCACTTTATGGACCAAGAGGACCACAGGCGCAAGTTGGTCCACCAAACCCTGTGTTTGTCCCTCCCGTAGTGGTTCAAGCACAAAATATGGTCCCTAGGGACCAAATTGCTGATATTGTTAGGGAGATGTGTGGACCGATGGCTCGGGGGGTCCAGACTCCTGTATACAGAAAACCATACCCAGAATGGGTAGACAGGGTACATGAATACCCAAGAGGATTCAGAATACCGGATTTTACTCTATTCTATGGAACTGGAAATCAGTCAACAGTAGAGCACATTGCCAGATTCGCTGCTCAGTGTGGTGAATTCACTAATCATGATTACATGAAACTGAGATTATTTCCAAATTCTCTAACTGGGGGAGCATTTGTATGGTACATCAACCTTACACCTGGCTCCATTCAAAATTGGCAACAAATGGAAGAGGCATTTCATGCCCAATTTTTCCAGTCAGAGCCAGAGGTTTCTATGGCAGACTTGGCAAGATTGAGTCAAAGGCCTGAAGAAAAGGCCACTCAGTTTATTGCCAGATTTAAAAGGGCTCGAAATAAATGTAGGGCCATCCTTCCAGAGCCAGAATTTGTAAGATTGGCTCAAAACGGTTTAGAGTTCAGGCTTCGAAAGAAGTTTGACTCAACTGAATTCAGAGATTTGGTCGAACTGACCTATAAGGTGTCTCGATATGAAGCATTACTAGAGGAAGAACAAGATCGAAATAATGCTTCGTATAAGACGTATTATAGAGATCCCAATTATGAGATCGATGCAGCAGAGATTGTGGGTAAAGAACCTGTAATCTGTGAAGCATTAATTCATAAGGATACAACCATCGACCAGCAGTTTAAAAAGAAAGATTTTCACAGAAAGTACTCTTTCGATTTAACAAAAGCAGATGACATTTTTGATCATTTGCTTGCAGCAAATTTCCTTAAGTTACCAAAAGGGGTAAAACTGCCTTCTCTTGATGAACTTAAAGGAAAAGTATACTGTAAATGGCATAATTCTTGGTCTCACTCAACTAAAAACTGCATTGTTTTCCGAGACAGGATCCAAGAGCAAATTCGGAAAGGAAGTCTGAAGTTCCCAACCAAAACAGAGAAAGCCATGGGAATTGACAGTAACCCGTTTCCAGAAGTTGGAGAAAGCGTGGCTAATGTGGTTGTTCTAAATTTTCAGAATCTATCTCTGCAGGAATTGGAAGAGGTCAATGTGCAAATGCATATTGCCAACCAGACAGCTGCCAAGAAAGAGACCAGAAATCCACCAGTTGTTGGACAGAGTCTCTCACATCAGAAGGAACATTCTGATGAAGAAATACTGGACGACGATTCTTTGGAAGCAGCTGTAATGCAAAGGATGTGTCCAAAGTGTAGACTAAGCTACAAATGGTTGAAGGGGCTTCCAATTGATGGGAAGCAATACTATAAGGATGTTCAGAGACGTCCTAGATCAACCAACGCTTACAACAAAAGGCCGTACCCGGCTAGTGATAGGCAGCGACCAGTGGTGGTTGAGCCTGCAGGTGACAAAACAAATGCTAAAGGTAAAAGGCCCTTGTATGAGTCTAGGCCACTTAACTACTACAGAATGGAGAGCAAACATTCTGAAAGAAGATTAAAGAGGAATTCAGGTTATGGGACTAAAGCCAGAGATTGGCCCCCCAGACCAACCTCACACAGAACAGAAAATGGCCATCTCCATCGAAGGCCAGAATCAAGCTCGAAGTGTGAGGCCAGAACCAAGCACTTACCTCCACAGCCAGTTCCAAAGATGGCTTCGAAGGTGGAAAAGGGTGATTCAACATCTGAATCAGTAAGCTCTTGGGTGCCTGGAGTCCCAGATTGGTTTGTAATGCAAAACAAACCTAGGGAATTCCCTGCTAGGAGAGATATTGGAATTACAGGCAGAATGGTCAAACCTCCTTTGGTGGCCCCCAACAACTGGGTATTGCTGAAGCACCCAAAGACAAAGGAACCAAATATGGTTCCGGTTATTTCCAGATTACAAAGGAGGAAGATTCAGCGCAGGTACACCCAGTACCAGCAAGATCTGAAAGAGAGTGAAGAGAGTTCTTCACATGTCAAGACAGAAGAAAAGAAAGCTTCGAAGTCAGACCATGTTCCAAAACCGACGCTACAAAGTAAAGTGGTTTGTAGCAGAGAACAATTGGCCCAAGTTCATTCTGAACTAAAGGCCAGAGAGAAGTCCAGTTTGGCAGGGCTGGAGAAGGCTCTGATGGAAAGTGATAGTGAAATAGAAGAAGAGATTGGCATGAGCCAAAAGAAGGAAATAGCAGAAGAAGAAATGTTCGAAGCCTTCATGGCTGAACAAACATTTCTGACTGAAAGCTTAGTTGAGAAGGATCCTTCGAAGGGATCAGTTATCGATGAAATACCAGAATGCAGCATGGAGGACGCTGCTGAAGACACTGAGCAAGGTAGTCAAGAGGGGAAGAAGGTACAACCAGCCATCCAGTTTGGCTCATTTCCACCTGTATCAGTCAACATGGTACATATACTACCTCATGAATTCCAGGCTGAAAATGAGGATCAGGAGGACCAAGACATGGATCCAATTCCTGTCTCTAGTGAGGAATCACAAGTGAGTATGGTACAGGATGCTCCTGAAATGGCTATTCCAATGGAAACTGAGTGTGAAAGCGAGGAGGAGGTGAGCATCAACCTCTCATATCCTTTTGAATACCCCTCGAATTCCATGACTCAACATGTCAAGCCTTTGAACATCAAGGCTTTCTTTGATGGGATACAGTTAAACCGAGTCCTAGTAGACAATGGGGCGGCGGTAAATTTATTACCGAAATCTTCTTTGAAGAAATTAGGGAAGAAAAATCCCAGGTTGATCCCAACCAGTACAACCATTGCTGGCTTTGTTGGAGATAAGCAGATGGCCCAAGGAATTCTGCTTATCAATTTGAGTGTGGGAACCAGGGATTGTATGACAGCATTCTTCGTGATCGACAGCAATGCTAAATATAATGCCTTACTTGGGAGTGATTGGATTCACACCAACAAATGTGTGCCTTCCTCTTTGCATCAGAAGATCATGATGGCCCTGGGCAATGGAGAGACAGAGGAGATTGATGCAGATCCTCAACCCTTCATAGCTTGTGCAGACTTTGCAGAGGCCAAGCTATATATTGAAGGAGTAACCCCACTCAGTATATTGAGGAAAGCTGATGGCTCAGCCGAAGTGACGGCTGATGAGGAAGTAACACACCTGAAGCACTTAGTCCAAGAAAGTGCTGAAGAAGAGGTTGTCGTGAGAGATGACAATGATGCCTGGTTGTAGGCAAAGAAGTGAAGAACGAGAAGCCAAGTCATTGGCTTTGATTAAATTCTCATCATTGGATGTAAAAGCAATAGTCCAAAAAGTACAGAAACAAGAAAGAGAAGCCATGATAATTGGCTGTAAACAAGAGCAACAACAGGTCAGAAGTTTGACCTTTGGGAAATATTGTGCATTGGACATTGAAACAAAAGTCCAGGAGATACAGGAAGAAGACGCCTTATGGACAGATTTTGTCTATGAGGAAGAAGGCAGAGATGTCGAGGTAAAGAACCTAGGAGCAGAACAAGGTGAAAAGGTTGCTTCAAAGGTCGAAGAAACCAAAGAGAAAGCTTCAATGAATTCTCAGACGCAGGACCCCTTAGAAGAAGTGAATTTAGGGGAAGGTTATGTGCAGCAGCCCACTTATATAAGTACTTGTTTGAATGCTCTGGACAGAGACCAGTTATTGGTTGTTTTAAAGAAATACAAAGATTGTTTTGCATGGTCCTATAATGAACTACCAAGATTGGATAGATCATTGGTGGAACATAGGCTCCCTTTGAAGCCTAATTTCAAGCCATACAAACAGAAACCAAGAAGGATGAGTCCAGACGTAATTCAGAAGGTCAAGGAAGAAATTCTTAGACTACTTAAGGCAGACTTTATTAGGACAGCCAGGTATGTTGAATGGCTATCTAATATTGTGCCTGTAGTTAAGAAAAATGGCAAAATGAGGGTATGCATTGATTTCAGAAATTTAAATCTAGCAACTCCTAAAGATGAATACCCTATGCCTATAGTGGATCTGTTGGTGGACAGTTCAGCAGGGCATCAAGTTTTATCAATGATGGATGGCCACTCTGGTTATAATCAAATATGCATTGCAGAGGAAGACATCCACAAGACAGCATTCAGATGTCCTGGGAATATTGGCACCTTCGAATGGGTTAAGATGCCATTTGGTCTGAAGAATGCTGGGGCTACGTATCAGAGGGCTATGAACACTATCTTTCATGACCTTATTGGAGGGTATCTAGAATGTTATATTGATGACATCGTGGTGAAATCCCAGTCCATGGAGAAGCATTTGCTTCATTTAGAAGCAGCTTTCGAAAGAATGAGGAAGTTCAAGTTGAAACTCAACCCTCTCAAATGTGCTTTTGGTGTGTCATCTGGAAATTTCTTGGGTTATGTAGTGCACAAGAAAGGAATACAGATTGATCAGAATAAAGCCAAAGCCATCATCGAAGCTAGGCCTCCATCAAGTAAGAAAGAATTACAAAGGTTCCTTGGGCAGTTAACTTTCTTCGAAGGTTTATTTCTAACACTGCAGGGAAAACTAAAGTATTCTCTTCCTTGTTAAGGCTGAAAGATGAAGAGGAATTTGTGTGGACAGCAGAGCATCAAACTGCTTTCGAAGGTATCAAAGCCTACTTGGCCAACCCTCCAGTGCTGATGCCACCAAAAGGAAATAAGCCCTTGAAGTTATACATAGCGGCAGCAGAAGATTCATTGGGAGCTTTCTTGGCCCAAGACAATGAAGAAGGCAAGGAACAAGCTGTTTATTACCTTAGTAGGTTTTTAAATTCTTGTGAATGTAAATATTCAGCTGTTGAAAAGCTGTGTCTTGCTTTGTATTTTGCTGCAATGAAATTAAGATATTATCTTTTACCTACAACTGTCTTGGTAATTGCAACCACAGATTTGGTTAAATACATGTTATCTAGACCTATGTTGAGGGGAAGAATTGGCAAGTGGATATTAGCCTTATCGGAATTTCATTTAGAATATGTCCCTCAAAGGGCAGTAAAAGGGCAAGTATTAGCCAATTTTCTGGCAGATCATCCATCTCAAACAGAGAGCCAAGAGGTAATGGAACTTGATATGGCTAGTGTTGAACCATGGCAAATGTGGTTCGATGGATCGAAGGCCAATGGATTAATTGGGATTGGTATCGTGATTAAGTCTCCACAAGGGGTAGAAACCACGCATGGTTTCAGAGTGGATGAAGCTAGTTGTTCCAATAACCAGGCTGAATATGAAGCCTTAATAGTGGGACTAGAAATCCTTATTGGATTACAAGTACATGCAGTTGACATATTTGGGGACTCTCAATTGGTGGTTAACCAAGTAAAAGGGATTTTCAAGTGTCAAAGCATAAGCATCCTACCATATTATGTTGTTGCATTACATCTGCTTTCTCAGTTTCAAATAGCAAATGTAACCTATGTTCCAAGATTCTTGAACAGTAGAGCTAATGATGTGGCTCAAAAAGCTTCGAACTTCAAGAGAAGGGATAATACCCAAAGGGATATAAGCCAAACAACATATCAGAGATTAATACAACCTTTGAATAAAAGGAATGTGATCTTGGAAGTCAATCATAATGACTTACAAGAACAGGATTGGAGGCATCCAATAATGCAGTACTTGGCTGGTCCATCTTCGAAGGCCAGCAGAAAAATCAAATTGCAGTCTATGCAATACATGATATATGGTAATGCTCTCTACAAAAGAGGGGGAGATGGTTTATTGCTGGAGTGTTTAGGCCCAAAAGAAGCATTAACAACCATGGCTGAGGTTCATGAAGGCATTTGTGGTGCTCATCAACCTGGTGTGAAGATGAGATGGTTGCTTCGAAGGCATTCCTACTATTGGCCAACTATCCTTAAAGACTGCATAGAATATGCAAAGGGTTGCCAAGCATGCCAGAAGCATGGCACAATAAGGCATGTACCTATAACTGATTTACATGCAGTAGTGAAGCCTTGGCCATTCAGAGGATGGGCCATGGATATGATGGGAAAAATACACCCACCCTCTTCGAAGCATCACTGTTTCATTCTAGTGGCCACTGACTACTTCACTAAGTGGGTCGAAGCTAAGCCATACAAGGCTGTAGACCAAACAGAGGTTATTGGGTTCATTAAAGATCTGATCCATAGATTTGGTATCCCACAAACCATAACAGTTGATAATGGGACTGTGTTTGATGGGAAAATGGTGAAAGCTTTTGTGGCAGAATTTGGGATTAGTCTTGTTAATTCCACACCTTATTATGCACAAACCAATGGTCAAGCTGAATCATCCAATAAGTCCTTGAAAAAAGGAATACAAAAGGTTGTGGAAGATAATCCTAGGGATTGGCATAATCTATTGTTAGATGTGTTATGGGCTTATAGAACCTCCCCAAGGTCAAGCACAGGAGTTACTCCTTATGCCTTAGTATATGGGCATGATGCAGTTTTACCTGTAGAGATTAATGTCAAATCTTTGAGGGTAAGATGCCAAGATCAGTTAGATCCTGAGCAGTACCATCAAAGTATGTGCTTGGAATTAGAAGGCGTAGATGAAGCCAGAATTTTGGCATTAAACAGCATTCTTTTCCAAAAGAAGAAAGCAGCCAAGAATTATAATAAGAGGGTCAAACATATTGGCTTTGATGAAGGTGATTTGGTATGGAAAACAATACTCCCAATAGGAATTAAAAGCCATAAGTTTGGCAAATGGTCACCTAACTGGGAAGGACCATATCAAATTCATAGAGTTTTGCCTTTTGGAGCATACCATTTAAGAAATTTGAATGGATATGTACATCCCAAGAAGATTAATGGCAGATATTTGAAACCTTATTTTCCAACCATTTGGGAAACACAAGGAATAAAATAAACATGAAATACAAAAGCATAAGACTACTCAAATGATGGACAAAATTTGTTCTTTTATAAAGAGTTGAGTACATTGTGCCACAAATTGGCCCAGAAATCATTACAATGTCTTAATTGTTTTTGTATAGTGGATTTCCTGCTACTGAGTGATGGAAACAATTGAATAGCTGCAGCCATGTCTTCTTTTCGATCAGCCAGCTCTTGGTTGGTGATGTGCAATTTTGTATCAGTTCTAACCAAGGCTTGGTTTACTGCAGCCAATTCCTCCTCGAGACGAGCTTTCTTCTCCAGCAGTTGGACTCGAAAGTGGGAGGCAAAAGAGTGTTGTTCCTTAAGCGTTGATATCTCAGTATGCACATGGGAAGCAAAACTCTGGTCCCTAGCTAGCTTCTCATCCGCAGTTTGAGCAGCATGACAAATGTTGAGATAGAAGTCAATAGTAGCTGCAGCCTGAGATAGATGACTCGAGGCATTCAGGCCAGACTGCTCAGCAATGTTGCAGCATTGAAGGAACCCATTCCTGATGATAGACCTTTGTAGAGCCTCGAAGGGGATCCTCGAAAAAGAAGTCAGCAGTTCCAGGCATGCGTCCATATCTATCGAAGGTGTAGAAGGCTTGCTGCTAGAGGAAGGAAGACTCTCGAAAATTTCTAGCAAGGAGTCGGCCAAAGCTAATGGCTCAGCCTCAGCACTAACTGCTGGAGAGGTAGAAGGTATGTCGAAGAGACTAGCTAGCTTTCCTTCGAAGATGTCTACCTCATCCCTGGACATAAAGGGCATGGAAAGTTTTGTGGTGAAGGACACAGAGGACTGCATGGGGATGGGAGAAATGGATGGAGCATCTTTTGCAGCCTCTATGGTCTTAGCCACCAACGAGTTAAGTGAGGAGGGGCTGGAAGTAGGCATAGGTGATGAACCATGAATTGGAGAACTACCAGCACCCGCTGAGGAAGAATCAACTGCCATCAGAGATGGAATAGCACTCGGAATTTCTGTGAAGGAAGGAGGAAGAGCAAGGCTCGAGGAAGAAGAAGACTGAGGCAGATTAAAAGTCAAAAAAGGGAGATATGGTTGTAAGCCAAGGAAAAGAGATGTAGGGATGCTTGGGCTCAAAAAAGGTGTATCGAATATAGGCTTAGAGAGTGGGAGTGTGATTTGGATGGTCTTCACATGTTGCATTAGGTCAACTTCAACTGAGATCGAAGGAGGCCTTGCTGGGAAGATAAATGCAGTAGTTGTTGCTGCAAGAAGAAAAAAATACAAAGGATTGTTAACATCCAGTATTAAAAATTGATAAAAGGAAAACAATAGAAGAGTGAAAGAAATTACTCGATCCGGTGGTATTTGTACAAATGGGAGAGCCGCGAAGGGAGTAGTGTTTGGCAGCCTGTTGTTTTCTTACTATTTCCCTTTGCAACATATCGGCAGCAGCAGCTTCTTCTCTTAAAATTTGTTGCTGACGTCTCTTCTTAGCCCTTTCAAAAACAATTATGGCTTTGGAATGTTCTTGGTCCACAGCCTTGGCAGCTGCCTCATGAATGGGATCTTCGACTGAGGTAATGGTCGAAGCAGTCACTTTCCTCCTTTTTCCTATTGCTTGGGCAATTGTTTCGGAATCAGAGTCCTCAGCAAAATCGGAGGGAGAGACAGTCATCTTTCTTCTCTTTTTTCTATGGATTGGTATTGTTTGCTCCTCAATTGTTTTTTTAGCTATTTCAGTCTGAGACTCGGACTCCTTGAAGATGAGCTCCTCCTCTACCTCCTTAGCAGCTGTCTCCTCTTGAACCAAACCAGCCACTCTTGTTTTCCTTATCAAGGGTAACTCGTGCTCTGGATCTTCTTCTTCTTCTTTTTCTTCTTCTTCTTGCGCCTCAAGTATTGTCTTTTCAGGCTCGAATAGTTTCCTTTTCTTTTGCTGTTGACCACCTTCATAGGAGAAGAATCAAAGATAAGATAAACAAGCATCATAGTGATAGTCTAAGGAAAGAAAACAAAGGCATATACCTTTCTTCGAAGCAGCCCGAGTGGACTTCGAAGGAGTTGATGTAGCAGGAATGGACTGGGTTGTAGGAGGCACAGAGGAAGGGACAGTTTCGGCTCCCTTGGGCTTGGCCACACCTAACATCTCCAGTAGGCTTTGAGGTGAAATGGCTAAGTAGATTTCCATATTATGCTCCCACCAATTTTGGTATCTCTTCAATACGGTGCCTCCAGGAATGAAAGGGGTGTATTCAAAGCTAGCCAAGTCATCTAAGAACTTGAAGACTGCCTCCTCCAGCCTTGACTTCCTAACTTTCAGATCTCTCCTGGTAAGGCTCAGATTGGTATTGCTGCAGAGAGGTATTGGGACCCCTTGGGTGAAACCAAATTGTCTAGCAAATTGAGCAGGACAATAAGGCTCTGCTATACATTTATAAGCTCTGGGGTTCGTGGTCCCGATGAACAGTTCTCTAGGAAGCAGAAGGGAGGCCCATATGTCCTTATGAGTAGGTGAAGCACAGAGGCTGTCACTTAAGAAGTGACTCAACCAAGGTGGACCTATGTTGGTCTCGAAGGGACGAAAGCGGTGAATAGGAAGGGCGGCTGGTAGTTGATGGAAGAAAGAGAAATAAAAAGCAAAAGAGGAAGGATAAAGAGAAGCATTGGCTAGTCTTATGCCATGGGTGAGAGAATGTAACCCAGAAAATTTAAGGCATTTGGATTGTAGTTCAGTGAAATAGGCAAAAAGCCAAAGCTGAAGGATCCAGAATGGCCCCCCTTGATTCGCATCTAAAGGCTTCTCACAAAAAAGGGAACAAACTCTATATACATGACCTAAAATGTATGGGGCTAAGGCTACTTTTTTTTGCAAAACAAAGGCCTTGGCAAGTGGAGCAAATTCAGGCATAATTCTTTGTGAAGAGGTGCAGAAGAGGAATTTGCAAAGCCAATATAACAAGAAGGAAAAGAGTTCCCTATCAGTTACCGGGCCCTCTTTCTTATTTTCAGCTTTAACAAAATCACTGTAAGATAAGTTAAGTGAGGGTAGGGAGAAAGAGACTGTGGAATCAGGAAAGTCTGGTGTAATAATGGTACCAATGGGGGACACTCCTAGTAGATGGCAAATATCAAGAACAGTAGGAGCCATCATCCCACATCTAAATTGAAAGAAATTAAAGATAGGGTTCCAAAAGCATAAAGCAGCAGGGACTAAGAAAGGGTCTTCCGGGATAGTTACCCTAGATAGTCGGAGAGCATCGAGGAGGCAGAGCTCTTGAAGATCCAATGTCCTCGCAAGGATGACCCGATCATACCACTCTTGCCACTCCGGTCTCATTGTAGGCCAACATCGGTGGGGGCGATTGATCCTCCAGTTCCTCCAATCAAGACCTCCTTCGTAAAGGAGACATTGGTTTTCCAGACGAGGGTACAGAGCTGGGAGCTCTATAGGGATCTCTTTGAAGATTGGCCCAAGCACGTAGTCTTGTCGCTCATGACGACGAGGGACAAAGACACGCCCGTCAATGGCGCTTTTTCCCCCAGCCTTGTATTTCTCACACTCTACATCAATGAGCCTTTTCAAGGCTACAGATGAGCTCACACGTTCTATGATTGGTACTTCTGATGAAGAAGAGGCCATCGATGGTACGATTTTTGAAAAGGGAGGGGGAAAGTAGAAAGAAGTGAGGGATATGAGGGTTTGTGCGTTGAAAGGCAAGTGATTTCAGAACATAAAAAGGGGGGGCTTTGTGTCTGAAAAATATATTGCGTAAGTCGTTAAGTACTAAAAGTACGAATATGAGGAGTCTTTTCCAATATTGATAGTTTTTGGAGGGAAAGAAAATAACCCAGATGCTGAGATTAGCTTCGAAGCGTGGTACTTGGCTTCGAAGCCAAAATTTTGGCGCCAAAAATCAAATAACAACGGCTTCGAAATACAGAGGCCGGCTTCGAAGCATACCATATGTTTAAAGATGTTAGGATGTTCGAATAGTGGTCCACTTCAAAGGGTTTAAAAGCCTGTTCGAGGGTTATTAATCAAAGTAATAACCTTTGAAGCAACTCCTGGAATCCTTTAAGGATGAGCATAGTTCGAAGCATTAAAACCTATGAATTGGTTGGAATTGCTTTCGAACCAAAACAGTATGGATTATTCTTCGAAGCAAAACAGTCAGTTTGGAATTGAGTGGCTATATTAACCATGACCATATATTGGTTATAGTTAGTTTTGAGGAGTAATATTGCTAGAATTCGAAGCACTAATTTGAGATAATATTAACCAAATTGTCAATTTTTACTCCATAAGTTGGGAAAAGACATGTTGGTTCCCTTTTAGTGTTTCATTAAAGATAAGTGAGTCCAGATGCGGAGGATGAGATTATTTAATTCGAGGCTCTGAATTGGCTTTTAAAGGCAAAAGGAAACAGAGTCAAACAAATACAGAAAGATTTTGCTTGTATTAAAGCCAAGACAATTACATTAAGTAATTCTATTTAGGTACAAATTCAAGCTCGTAAAAATAAGGAATAAAATAAATAACAAGATCATGGAATTTTGTCCAACAATGATCAATGAATATCTGTTCTTTCTTTATTATATCTTCCATCTCCTCTAAAGTTGGCTGCATGAGTTGGTGTGCTCTCACTTCATAGTAGAGCTCTTCAGCCTTTGTTTCGAAAGCCTCTTCCCTCAATTTTTGTTCCAACTCATCTATAACTAAATCATCCCAATACGCAGAATCTTTATTTTTGAAGTCATCGAAGTCTTCAATGAAGTTTTCTGCTTCGTATTGGGCATGAATTCGGAGAGATGAAAGTTGATCCAAAGATTGGATGGCGATCTTGGAATTTCGATGCCAGTGGAGGAGTACTGGAAGTTGGTCCAGGAACATGTGAAGTTCTGCTTGGGCAATGGGGTTAAGGATATGGCCCCTAGTCAGAATATCACAAGCCCATCGAAAATTCTTGAGAGGGATGTCATCCTCAAGAACATTGAAGGGCAAGTGAGAAAAAGCCGCAAGCAGAAGTTGAGCTTATTTCCGCTCAAATGGAGTTGGAGATGATGGAGGTTTGTAAGGAGAAAAGATTTTGTCCATTGGAAGAGCAAGCCTTAATTTCTCTGTCCAAGAAAGAATGGGAGGAGGAGAAGGAACAGATGGTTCTGCTGCAGAAGATGGAGAAGGTGTAGATGCTTCTATTCCAGAAGATGGAGAAGAAGAAGTGGATGCTTCAGTTAGGGGAGATGACATAGGGATGGGAGGAACAAAGGCATTAATGTAGTCAAGCCAGTCAGAAGAGCAGATCTGCGCTTTCTTGGCTAAAAATGAAGGGGTATATCCTTGTGATTCTTCCAAGCACCGGGCAGTGTGCATTATCCTTGTGGGCATGGAGGATGTATACCAAGCCACAAGCAAATTCTCCTCTAAACTGCGTCGAAGGTCGATGGGCACGTAAGGATAAACCACCGAGCTTCGAGCGTAGGAAGGAAAATCTAAAGGGTCAGTGAACTCAATAAAATGATGATTGATTCGTTCCCTCAAGTCCCAGGACTCAGGTGTTGATCAGTTCGTCCATCCAGAAGCCCCAGAAGATGAAGAAGTTGTAGCTTCATCCCAAGTAGAAGTTTGTGAAGAAGAACTTCCTAAGTCCATATTTGCAATTTGTTGAAGCAAAGGTTTGAGAGTAGTTCGTTCAAGGTGCGAGGGGAGTTTAGAGGAAGAATTTCTTGTATCAATAAATTTGTAAACCAAAGGATTGAGGGCAATGTGTTCGTAGTCCAAAGGTTGATAATCTGCGAAAGCCTCCATGACCTGAATATAGAAAATGCGGGTAAAGGTGGCTAATAAATGCGTAGGGATTCTTTCGAGGGGAAACAGCATTACTCAATGGCTCTTCGTATGCTTGATCAATAGAGTGAGAAGGTGATTGAGTCATAATCCGTTCGAATGCTGAAAGTATTGGAATGTTCAACAAAGTCAAGAGTTAATGCAAATAATCACCAAACAGGTGACGGTTGTGTTTCCTGAAGATAGATTCTATGCACGTTCCAAAAAAGTGCGGGAAAAGCTTTTGATCCACTAATATCTCCAAGTATTGGGTATATTAGTGCGGGGGGTAATGTTGGCTACATATTTTGTAAAAGCCAGTTACAATTCGACACGTGGCAGAATGAAGGTATTATGGGAAGATGATTTTAACCTTCAATCTCAATCATACACGTGGCAATAAATATTGGTTCTCAAGTGGTCTGAGTAGCACTAGATCAGTAATGAGATACAAGGTGACGTGGCCTCAACGGTTACCTATATTCAAATTCAAATACAGGAGGGAAGTTCAATTGCAAGTGATGGCGTAGTGGAACTATTTCTAAGGCAGCATGATCAGCGATCATGGAGGAGCAGTTCGACGGTTCGAAGTACAGTTCGAAGGTCATCCTTGACAAGTATAAATAGCAAGGAAGTCCCCAGAAAAGACCCCCAGACTCAGATCATATAAACCAGTTTTTACTTCATATTTTCCTTTCCAGTTTTACCTTTCCTGTACTTTAAATACTTGTTCTTTAAATACCTGCACTGTACTTCAATTCATAGGAGTAGTTTCAAGTAGATTCAAGTAGACTGTTGCTGTAAACCTCCTCGAGACTGAGTTTGGACTATTGTAAGTATTTATGTTAATGAAATACTTCAATTGTTCTTCATATTTAGTGTTGTTTCTTTTAATTTCTCCTAAAGTCAAGCCGCCAGTAAAAGTCCTCTTCATTGAGGCTGAAAGAACTAAAACATAGTCGCCTGATAATTGATTGGCAATTATAATTTCTGTAAGGACTGATTGATCCTTGCTGGCACGCTCGCATTTACAAATATACCCTTCGAAAAGCCAAAAAGCCAACATTACCCCACATTTCAACTTCGAGGCTCTGACAAGAGTCCAGTTGCCCAAAGAAACCACAAATCCAAACACCTGCCTCGTCTCTAAAGACGCCTCCAAAGTATTAAGTTTGATCTTTCCTGCAGGAGAAGGTATCCAATTAACCAAAGTAAGAGATGGCCTATTAGAGTGTAAATTTAAATCAAAAGCTTGTTAAATCTCATTAACATAATTACAAATAAGATAGACTGTTTTTTGCCAAGAAGGTTCAATATTATCAAAAATTATCCTGTTTCTATCTTTCCAAATTTGCCAAACAGCAACTGCAAAGACTAAGCTCCAGTTGGAAATCACATCATTTTGGGGACGTAAATTCCTTTTGAACTAATCAAGAAAAGACCCCTGCCTGTTCAGAACACAGCCATGACTACCAACCAAATTATCTCAAACATGTTTAGAATGCATACAACTACGAACCAGATGTTCAACATCCTCCAGATGATGATAACATCTGGAACAACTAGCATCTTTTGATAAACCTCTCAACATTCGCAAAGCATTAGTAAGCAGTCTATCATGAAAAATGAGCCATAAGAAACCTTTAAGCTTTTGGGGAATCTGAAGTTTCCAAACCCAGTCCAGAAACATAGGATTCTCCACCGGAGGAAAAGCAAGCTGATAAGCTGTGGCAGTAGAAAAATTACTACTTGGGGACCCTTTCCAAAAAAGGGTATCAGGAAAAGTAACAAATTGGGGTAAATGGATTTTGACCACTTCAGAAAAAACATCCCTGGAAAGATGGGACTCAAACATATTCACATCCCTCTCCTCCAAGCCATTCATGAGCTTATCCACCTTGTCCATATAAATGGAGTTATGATTCGGGTATTGGGATGCTAAAGAAACCTCCCCACACCACCAATCATGCCAAATGGAGATCTTAGAACCATCACCAACCCCCCATTTGATGCCTTTTCTCAAGACATCCCTCGACTTAAGGATATCCCTCCAAGTAAGGGAGGAGTTCCTTTTAGAAGAATAAGTCATGAGTTGGTCATTAAGCAAATACTTCTGCTCCAGCACCTTCACCCACAAGCTAGAGTCCTTACAAAGGATTCTCCAGCCCAATTTGGATAACAAGGCACTATTCTGGAGCTTTGCCTTGCGAAGACCAAGCCTTTCAAATTTCTTGCTGTTACAAACAGTAGCCCAATTCACAAGATGAATTCTTTTCTTATTCTCACAGTCATCCCACAAAAAATTACAGTTAAGCTTATCAATAACCTTGCAAATATTAGCAAGAAGAAGCATGATTTGCATGGAATAAGTAAGAATTGCAGAAGTGACTGATTGAATTAGAGTAGCTCTCCCCGTAAATGAGAGCATACTTGCTTTCCACCCAGAAAGCCTACTTTGAATCTTATCAATAATAAACTGGAAATGATTCCGACTACATCTGCTATGAAGCAAAGGAATACCAAGATATCTGCCCAAATCAAGTGTAAGAGAAATGCCACACAGCGCACTCAAATTCCTTGCTTTGGAAATAGACACATTAGAAGACATGAAGATTTTGGACTTCAGGAGGTTTAGCTTAAGACTAGAAATAGCACTAAACTTCCTCAAAACATCCATGATAGTTTGACAATTTCTTTCCTCCGCTTTACCAAAAAGGAGAAGATCATCTGCAAAGAAGAGATGGGAAATAGCAGGGCCTTGTACAGAAGCCCTCACCCCTTTCCAACTTTTATCATTGACTTTAGCCAAAATCATATTTGAAAGTCTCTCCATGTAAAGCACAAACAAGTAAGGAGATAACGGATCCCACTGCCTTAGCCCTTTCTCCATAGGAAAGTCCTGCAACTTTTCCCCATTCCAGAGAATAGATACATCAACATTGGTAACACAATTCATAATTAACTCTACCCAATGGGCATTCAAGTTATAATCCAAAAGAGTATGGTGGAGAAACTCCCGTGACACATTGTCATAGGCCTTTTTGAACAATTGTACAATGGAAATAATTGAGAGTATTATATCTATACTGAACAATTGTACAATTAAATTGGTGAAAATTTATAACACTTTTTTTATTTATTAAAAAATCCACATGAGAGCAGCTACGTCATATAAAATTGTTTATTTTTTTATTTTTCGTGTCGAACAAATCTCTAAACTGTTAAGGATTGTTTATTAATTAAGGATTGTTTATTAATTAAGAAAACTAAAAATTTAAATATTTATTAATTAAGGATTGTTTTAAGAAATGTTAAAAAAAATTGAATTATTTATTTATTTATTATGAAAAGACATGTAAAAAATAAAAAAATAATATAATCTAAATAAATTAAAAAATTAATAAACTGACTTTTGTAACCCTTCTTACAAGAGGCCTAATTTTCAATTTTATTGCAAGGCAAAGCTTACCATGGGGAGACAGAGAGAGATTAGTTGGCCTCCGTTTGGGAAGTGGGTTGGCTTTTTGGCTTTTTAGTTTTTTTTGCTATTTTAACCTGGGCTAAAAAGTTTAGTTTGGGAAGGGCTTTTTGGCTTTTTGACTTTTTTGGCTTTTTTTGTGAGAGAAGAATGTAATGATTATGGGTTGGATGTGATGTTTTATTTTTTGTGGCTGAAATAGTCTATTTTGTCTTTTGTGACTAAAATAACCAAAAAAATCCCGTTTAGCTCTTGCCAAACGGAGGCCAGGTTGACATAAATGCTTTTCTTTTCCACATGAATAATGGGAGATGACAATCAATCCCATTACCCTGGCATTCTTGACTACTTTGCAATGAAATTGATTCCTGAGTTCTCAAAATATACTTTAAAAAAAAAGATAAATTACAAATATATTTTTTAGGGTTTGTTTAAAGTATAGGTTGTTCTTTATAGTTTAAAAAAATTATAAATATCTCTTTGTTAGTATTTTTTATTTAATAGAAATAATTAAAAAATAAAATTTATAATTGCTCTCCTATACAATAATAAAATTACCTAAATTATTAATTGAAATATATTTCTAACATTATTAAAAACTGCTAATTGACTTGATAATTTATTAATAAAAGGGAAAATTTATTATAAAATTAGAAACCTGAGGGGGTGAAATATAATTTCCAAAACCATAGAGGGCGATTTGTGTCATGACCCGCTCCCCGTACCCAAGGGTTAAGCATCGTGATGGCCAGTAACTGAGGTTACTTCCGGCCAAATCTTGAACAAATAAATAAACGCAAGCGGAAGAAATATTTGAGTAAGGGTACCAAAATAATCATTGGAGCTTCTATTTTTATTACAAAATGTATTGGCCAAAAATACCGATATTTACATGTAAAAATATCATAAAAATGCGGTGTGTGTGCCTATTCCGCGGCCTCGCATCTAAGACTTTCCAAAAGCTATTTCTGAATTGCATACTTCCTGAAAATTGGTAAACAACTATAAGCACATGGCAGAGTGAGAAATATTATATCAAAAGTATAAGGGACACGAAATAACCATGGATCGTTAGTTAGGCCAAAACATTTACATAACTCAGTTCGGTAAATAAATCATTGGTAACAATCATTTAAGTAGCAATTGGTAACTAAATCATTTAAGTAGCAGAATTGAAATACAGAGGTTATGTAACCACAACCACGGTACCGACAACCATAAAGGTCAACATCTGGCGCACAAGTAGCCATGGTATTGTTACCCCCAGGCAAAGGCCACGTGAATATAAGCCACAGTATTGCTACCCCTGGGCGAGGGCCACATGAATATAAGCCACAGTATTGTTACCCCTGGGCGAGGGCCACATGAACATATGCCACAGTATTGTTACCCCTGGGCGAGGGCCACGTGCAGATTGGCCACGAAGTAACCAAACAGAAGCCAATAGTTATTTAAGTCCCCCAAAGCGTGGGACTCCCGTGGTGGTACTTACAAACCATAATTGTATATAAGGTCATAGCCAAATATTCCTTAAAATATAAACAAACATATCCATGGGTTTCCTTTTAAGCAAATAGGGTTCAGAAATAAACCACGTAATTGAAACATTTATAAAACATAATTTTTATTAAAAACATAACTTGTATAAAACCTATTTTGGTAAGTCAAAACATATGTAAAATACATTTTGGTGACTTAAGGTATAATATAACTCACCTTAACTTTAATACCTTACTCTTCCTTTCCACTATCAAAGACCCTTCACCTTCCACTAATTCTTTCCTTTTTTCTCTCCTCTCTTCCTTTTCTTCCTTTTCCTTTCTTTTTCTTCTTTCTTTTCTTTCCTTGGTCTTTTCTTTTCTTTACTGAGTCAACTTCTCCTTCTATTTATACAATTTCAATTCGTGGTGCCCAAGAAATTGCCACGTGTCACTCTCCTATTCGTCTTCATTAATTCAAGTTTATCCCAACTTAATTTAATTATACTTTGGCCCCTAAATTTTTAATAATTATATTATTTTACAAAATTACACATAATAACATATAATTAATTATATATTTTCTGAACTGAGATTAAATAATATTAGTATAAATTCGACAGAATAATTAAAAATCTGGGATGTCACAATTTGTATTTTAATCAAATCTCAGGGATGTTTGTAATTTATCCAAAAAAAATTATAAATAAGTGGATAAAAAAATAGTAAGTAATTTTTTTCATATAATTTTCACTTTTATTAGAGAATAAAATTTGAAAATAAAAAATATAATTTCTGGTAATTATTTTTGTTAAACTTCTTTATAATTTTTCTAAAAAAAAAAAAAAAAAAAGGGAAAATTCTTTTAACTCATAGTTGGACATCGGATCAAATTGTACAAGTTTAGTAAAACTTTTAGTTGGATACTTAGGTCTTGTTTGGTAACCTTTGTTTTAGCCAAAAAATCACTATAAGTCGTTATATCACTTTCTCTACTTTTTTGTATATCTTTTCATAAAAAGTTCAAAAATTACTAAAATAACATGTTCTCAAACAAGACCTTACAATTCAATTTAAACATATATACAGTTTTCCACTGTTGCAATATAATCCCTCTATCCAACTCTTTCAATAAAACTATAACCCCACTGTTCTTGTTCACCTACTTTCCATATTATTTTTGTGCTTTTATTTTATGTTTATACTTTAGTAGTAGCTATTTTACATATTAGTTAACTGAATTATGAATCAATGGATTTTTAGTATTTGTAATACTTTTTTGAAATTATTGAGTTGATTGAATTTTTTAAAAGTTATTCTTAGCTTTTGCCTTGCTTCAATGAATCCATCATCTTTCCTCGTCGCCCCAAGTTTAAGTTTGCATATTATATTAACTAAAAGGGTGACAATAAATCTCAAATAAATTATCAAATATTCTACACAATAGTCAAACTAATTCATTTGGGGATTTTAACATTTTTGAAAAAGTATGAAAGCTAAGTTAGTGGGGAAAACATAAGAATAAATAAGATTAAAAAAAAACAATAAGAATAATATTACTACTAAAAATTTCAGTACATACTAAAAAAATATCAAATTAATATTGAAGCACCTATGTGCGTGCTACCCTTCTAGCTAATATAATATGCAAGGCTAAGCGTGAGGCAACGAGGCGAGATTATGGCTTACTAAAAAAGAAGGCTATATATTTTGAGATGAAAAATACTTGGGAGCACTAATTAGTGCTCTCACTAATTAGGTGGCAGTGGGTCTCGCCAGTAATGATGTGATGTTTTGGTCTTGGAGTTGTATTTTTTTTTTTTTTTTTTTACTTTTTTAATGCATTAGTGCTATTAGTGGTGGTGTTTTTAGTGGGATGAATCATTGTTGTTTTGAGATTTGATATTGTACCTATCTATAAAACAAAGCCCAAATGTGTCTGAGACATGCCAAGGGCATCAGACAAGTGTAGGTGTCAAATAAGTGTATCACAATCACAGTCATGCTACTTGAGGATAGTTGTGACTTAATTGCATAAGTGTACATATAAGGGAAATGAAATTTCACATACGAGATTATGAAACAATTTCAAAAGTTTTACTTGAGGGTGGGATATGAAGTGAGTCTCACGTTCATATAAAATAGTTGGTAAAAATTTTGACAAAATTTGTAAAATTTTTAACATTATTCATAATTAAAAGTATAATTAAATATTGGTCTCGTGACTCCATGATTGACGAGTGACTTAAGCGGTGATTAATACGATTTAAAATAAGTTATATATATATATATTTTTAAAAAAATTAAGATAAATTACACTCTGAAGTTTTTATTTAATGCACATCCTCTCATATTTAAAAAATTATATTTTTTTTTCTTGGGATTTGCAATCTTATTACAAATTGCTCCTTGGATTCTAAAATTTTTTAAATGACCATTTTGCCTTTTTATCTACTATTTCTTTTTCCTATCTTCATGATTACATTCTACAACTTTATATTATTAAATTTCACCTGAACATATTTTTATTGAGTGATGATATACAAACATAAAATTTATATAAAATTTTCAAATATAATGATATGATTTAGGAAAAATTATTTATAAGTCCTATTATAGAAACTTATGCTATATATGGTCTTAAGTAAAAACTTATGTTCTCGTAAGTCCTGTGGGAAGTTGGTTGACACATTTACCCTCAAAATTAGTTGTTAATATCATAAATAATGACAAAACTATATATAGGAAATTGAATGTTACTATAGATCATATCTATGTGGATGTGAATTTGAAATTCAAAATATGCGTAATAATCTCCACAAGAACGCCAATGAACCAAATCTGGGATTAGATGGTAAACAAAAAATAAGAGATATCCTGATCAGAATCAAATTCAAGTAGCATAAGATATACCTAGAGCAACCAGACACTAGATTTTTTTTATGCTTGGATTTCAATACAATTGTTTCGCTTCTAAACATGAACGAACGAACCAAGGTTCCGATATTCACAACCCACTTTAAAGGCCGTCATAAGAAAGTTTACAAATAAACAATCTAACTCCGAATTCAATAATACATAATGAAAACTAAGAGTTTCATTCACATAGATTCCAAGACTTTCCACGAACAAGCAACATTTTCGTATGCAATTAAAAAAATCAAAAACCCATTAAGTTTGCGAAACATAGCGTGACCCGTACGTAAACACTAAATACAACAACATTACAATACAAATTCAAAGACAAATACAACCAAGCGTGACACGCACAAAACATGACAACATTACAGATGTGGGTTAACATTACAACCTAAATGTAACGTCATTAAAGGCTAATGAAAGTGTGTCAATGTATGGCTGTACCATTTTTCATAAACCATCAACATTTTCACATTCAATTAAAAAAATCAAAAATCCAGTAAGTTTGCGAAATGTAACGTGACACGTACGTAAACACTGAATACAACAATATCACAACACAAAATTCAAAGACAAATACAACCAAACGTAACACGTACAAAACATGACAACATTGCAGATGTGGGTTCATATTACAACCTAAATGTAACGTCATTGGAGGCTAATGAAAGTGTGCCAATGTATGACTGTACCATTTTTCATAAACCAACAACATTTTCACATTCTATTAAAAGAATTAAAAACTCAGTAAGTTTGCGAAACGTAATGTGACACGTATGTAAATACTGAATACAACAACGTCATAACACAAATTCAAAGACAAATATAACCGAACGTAACACGCACAAAATATGACAACATTGCAGTTGTGGATTAACATTACAACTTAAATTTTACGTCATTGGAGGCTAATGAAATTGTGCCAATGTATGGATGTACCATTTTTCATAAACCAACAACATTTTCACATTCAATTAAAAAACCAGTAAGTTTGCGAAACCCACATGACACGTATGTAAACACTTACCACAACAACGACACAGCACAAATCCAAAAACAAATACAACCGAGCGTAACACACATAATACATAACCACATTATAGATGTGGGTTAACATTGGATGGTTGTAACAGACTGTGAAAGCCATGTTAGAAGCAAAAAACCTTACTTACTTTCCCTCAAACACTTGGAGTCAAAATCGGCAAAAGCAAACAACACAACCCCTAACCTTGACAACAACATCTCCCATATCTAGATCCAAACCATCAACATTTTCAAAATCCACCGGGATCCGCGATCAATGCGACATTCACTCTCCCAAACAACATGTACACATTGCACTTTCCTAAAAGTTTCCAAAAGCTTAGTATGCTAAATGATAGAATAATTTATAATATGAAAATATATAAAGGGTATAATAGTACACTAATACCATTTAATCACAATTCATAGGATCTTGTGGAACACCTTCCAATCTAAATAGGACTTAAAACTTTATAAGAATCTACATAGGACTTCACATTAAATAAGTTCTTCTGATATGGTTTATAAATAATTTTCCCTCAATTTAAATACAAATCATCTCATCTATTCAACTACAAAAAAAATTTAAGTCATTTCAAAATTATTTTCAAAATATATAACTAAACAAGTTTTTAAATTTTGCAAACTGTTTTAAAAAATTATTTTTCAAAATTATTTTTCAGAACTAAACCCTTACATTTATGCACATCAGGTTTCAATTGTTAAATTTTAGAACAAATTACTACGTGGTTCATAATTTATCTCTTGTATCAATTTGATAAGTAAGAAAGTTTAACATAATTTTAAAAATAAAATCATTAAATTTTTTTAAAAAGATGATAATTTTTTTAATTACAAAAAATATCACATCAATGGGGTGTGAAAAAAATAATTACACATTAAGGAGAAATTTCATATATATTAATAATTAAATTTATAAATTTTTTCTTGAATTTATATATTTTTTCTCTTAATACCACTGTCAAGTAATAACCCCTTCTAGCTAATGAACAAAGTTTCCAAACACCCAAATATTAGGAGAGTATCTAATAATTTCTCTCTCATTCTATGGCCTCTTTTGGCAAGAGGTAAACTTTTTTGGCTTTTTAAACACCCCCCCCCCCCCCCCCCCCTTCTTTTTTTTGAATCATATCATTTTTTTTATTCTTTTACATATTTTTTAAAAAAAAAAAACTTAAAAAATTAACTTTTAACTTATTTTTTAAAACAAATCTAACTACGAACAAAACCACCACTATCTAAACATAAATTATTGAATAATTAATGGAGAATTATATCACAGCCGTACAGAAAATTGGTTTTTATACAAACATAGCCCGTAACTTTTTATCTACCCGTCATCACATAATCATTTATACCTCACATATTTTTATAACAATAATGCTACAAACACTTAAAAAAACACAGTCTCTATAACCCTCACGTACTTGTGATTAGTTCAAAAAGAAAAGAAAAAAAATTAAAAAAAATAAAAATACATAATTAATTCACATCATTTTGAAGGTCATGCGATCCCCAAGTTTGGGGTCCCAAGAATTTTTGTTTTTATAATTTTTTTTTTTGGTCCCACTTTCCTGCAATTTTCATAATTAATTACTCATAATCATTAATGATGATCATAATCATCAAATAATTCAGTAATGCGACAAGCCTCAAAGGAATAATCGAATAAATGACCAAACATCTAGCTGAACTGGTACCTAAGGTTAGTGGGTCCCACCACTAAACAACTGTCATCTCCCTCTCACGTGCTAGAAAGATATTTTTGGGAAAAAGTAGAATATAAAAGAAGCCGAAAAAAAAAAAAAACAGAGGCGCCAAAACCCCTGAATTCCTTTCAATCCATTGAAGGCGGACTAGCGATCACCGAAGAAAAGAAAAAATCATCGCCGAAGAAAAGTAGCTTACGTTGAAAGAAGAGGGTTTTTTTTTTTTTTTTCTTTTTTTTTGAACTGAGAAAGAAGAGGGTTGATTAACTAAGTTTTTAATTTGTGAGATCTGATTTTTTGTATGGTCTAACTTGTTAAAATTATAAATTTTAATTTATTTTTAAATTTTTGAAAAGCTTTGTTTGTTTTTTTTCTAATTTTTGCAAGGAATTATATATTTTTAGGTTTATTATTTTTTGATTGAGCAATGAAATTTTTATGTTATTATTGAGAAATTCATACTTTAACATTGTGTTTGGTTCATAGATTTGAGTCAGATTTGAACCAAAAAAAAAATGTATCCCACCTTTTTTTCCCTAATTTTGCAAGGAATTATATATTTTTAGGTTTATTATTTTTTGATTGAACAATGATTTTTTTTTAAATTTATTTATTGAGAAATTTATACTCTTTGTGTTTGATTTATAGATTTGAGTCAGATTTGAAAAGATAAATGTGTCTCAACTTTTTTATTTTTCATTTTCAAATTCCTAGTGTGGTTGGTTCATAAATTTAGATAAAAATTTAAAAATAAAAATAAAAATGTGAATAAAATATAAATGGGATGTATTTATATTTCATCTATTATTTTATTTTATTTTTAAAATTTTTACTCAAATCTATAAATCTAACCAGCCTAAATATTTGTTAAAAGTCTTGAAAGAAAATGAAAGGTTGAAATTAATAGTTGAGATGTTGATTTTTGTTGCTTTGTTAAAAAAAAATTGATATAGAAGCTCCTGGTTTACAAAAAGTGATTTTTAATTTTTTTTTTTGCAGATCACCTGCCGTGTCTGGCAAGAGAAGGAGAATTGTTTAGTGATGGGACCACTAATCTTAGGTGGCAGTCCAGCTAGATGTTTAGTCATTTATTCGGTCATCTCTTTGGGACTTGTAGCATTACTGCAGATCATTTTCCATACGCACGACATTATTTATTTGCACACGACATGAGTTGCAAACTTGGGCCACTCTGATACCTCTCTCTTCTCGAACTTTTCCGATCTGGGATTCTCTCTGAAGGTTCGAAGTTGTTCTGCTGATCACTTCTGTATTTGTAAAGTTTTCTCTCTTCTTGTTTTTCCTTGATCTCTGGACTTGTTTGATCTCTATATTATTGCTGTTTTCTTTTGATTTATTTTAAATTTATTTATTTATTTTTGGCCTGATCATATCTATAGTGGTAATCAGTGATTGGTATTAAAAATTTTCTTTTTATACTAAAAGTTCGATTAGTTCTTGAAACTTAGGGTATTTATGTTTTGATTTTGGGTTCATTTTATTATGTGATAGGTTCAAAATCTTTTTGTTGGGTTCTATTTCTAATGTATATATTCATGCCCCTTTGCCAAAAAAAATAAAAATAAATTAAGTACAAAATAATTTGAATTTTTGTTTAGGGTTCTTTTTCACATTCTTTTTGAACTTTGTTTTTATGAACTTTTTTTTTTTTTTAAATTTAAAATATTTGTTTTCTAGTTTTGAGATATTTATAGTCAAGAAGAATCTAAAAAATCAAAATAATTGAAAACTGAATATGATGTTGTATTGTTGTTGTTCATGTCTATGAACTTTAGTTTTTTGTTTGTGGTCAGACAATGGACTGGATATGATGCTTGGTTTAGACTTGGTTTGGTAGAATATTCTGTTAGATTTATGTATGAAAAAGTGCAGCAATGTAATGCTTTAATTCCTGCTGGTTGCTTAATGCTATTTTTTTACCCTATTTATTTATTTATTTTTTAAAATGAGCACATAAACATCAATTTGCATTTACAACCTCAAAAGTGTTGTTGGGGTTGCTCACGCTAATGCTTCCGATTTTCAATCTACAATTGTTATGCAATCCCTATTCTCTTGTTGGTAAATTGACAATTTCCTCAGTTCAGATTACTTTTAAACCTATACATTTTCACATTGAAATTGCAATGAATTTTTCTGGTTGAGTTTATGTTGCAGGAAGGCGTTGGGTCAGTAGAATAAGATGGTGGCCAAATTGAATTCCTTTGATAATCGTTGTGTTTGTGTTTTGGGTCTTTCCTGATCTCCCATTGGGGTTACTAAAGTAATGATTTGGAAAAAATTTCTTGGCGCATATTCATCTAATAGAACAATAGAAAAATGTCGATTGAAGTATGGAAGTAGAGCTTCCCAAAGCCTAAATCATATGCTTATAAATCTAGCATTTTTGTTGCCTACCTTGTTTCCCCAATCATCTCCTAGGAACCTGTACCTTATTAGATCGAGGTCTGCTTTGAATTCATTTATTTATTTATTTTTTCTTTTTTTTCTCTCTTTTGAATAAAGAAAAATTAAGAAAAGTGGGAAGAAGTTTTAGGAATTGCTCATTTTAGTATACTGGAAGTTGCAATGGAGTTGTAACCTATTAGTAAAGAAGAATTCTAAAATGTAAATTGTTTGAACAATCTTCTGTGTAAATAAAATAAATTGAAATAAATTCAAACAAAATAAATAAATAACATACCAGATTTATTTATCAAACCGAATAAAAATAAAGACCAAGTCGAGTGTGTGACACTCTGTCCTTAAGACAGATTCGCCCCGCTACGGTACTTACGGTTGAGTGGCGTCTATCTCCCAGGATACAATGATCTTCACAAATTGTAGTAGTACTCCAAACAATTTGTTCGGCGAACCAAACCTGTGTTCTAACTCTCTGAATATAGATTCCTAAAACTAAATATGAGGAATAATGCACTAAAGAAAAATTAGACAGCAATGAGACAACATGACTGAATTTTTTCCCAGATCAGAAAATTCGATTTTCCAAACTACTGAATATTGGACAGCAAGAAAATAACACAGACCGGATTTTTCCCACACCCTCGAACTGCAGGAAAAAGATCAATATATAGGCAACACAGTGGTCCGAATAGATTCAAAATTGAATAAAGAGATGCAACTGTTAATTTCAAACAATTTGACCGTTGCACTTATAACTATTATTCAAACACGTGGACCAAGTCAAAGATGTATAAGTAATTTATTTAATAAAACTATTTCAAATATATATATATATATATTAAACTAATGAAATAGTTAAATAAATAAATAAATGAAGAAGTACAAATTTTAGGAAACATTTAAGGAACTTAAAATTTAAATTTAGAATTAAATTAAATTCTAAAATTACAAACTTTAAGAAACCACTCAGGAATCCAAAAATTGAATTTAGAATTAAATTAAATTCCCACACTAATTTTTATTGAAAAAATTCAAAAGAATTTTATCTAAAAAATTAATGTTAGACCCGAAAACAACGTCATCTTCCCATTCACTCATAAATGGTTTGACGTTCCGTCTTCACCGTGTGACTTGCCACGCGGCAAGAAACACTTCACTTCTTCGGACCCACCCCAATAGACTTTTGGGGTCCACCCAAATTGGGCTAAAAAATATGCCTATATAAAACCATTTTTCTAACAATCCCCCACATGAATGGAATTTGACGGAGAGAAAATGCAACAACATGATCTAATCAGAGAGTTTAAAAATTGGAAATATTCTGCAAAGGATAGGTAGCTTTTGGCTTTGAACCTTTCCTTGTGAGACACTATCGAATTTACTAGCTAATCAGTGAACATGATGTCTTGAACTGTTCAGCCGTTTGTGTAAACCAAGAAAATAGAACTCACACAGTATATTCCCAGACACAGTTTAGTTCTCACTATTGTGTTCATTTTGGCCCTGAACAACCTGGTCTTCATGAGTGCTCTAAAGACTTGTAGCCCTTCACAAATCTTATAGAACCGGCCCAGTTCACACTCACATAGGTGATTCTTATGAAGAGTATCCTGCCATACTCCACTAGGTTTACCTAGATATAAGAATCATTAAAAGTATTACTTAACCTAAATCGCTGCAGACATCACTTATTTCATCATAGAAATGGGTAGGAGTTGGACTCCACAGTGATCCTTCTGAGTCATTCACAACTCGGTTGTCCCTTTGAACCTAGATCTTTGGATCTCCAGTCAACTAGGTTGGGTTGCCGTTGTGGTAACTCTTATTTAATAGGCTTTAGTCCCATTCCCCTCGATGAATTCTCAACTAACTCTCTTGCTAACCCTTTGGTTAGTGGATCCGCTATGTTGTCTTTAGACTTAACATATTCTATGGAAATAATTCCATTAGAGAGTAGTTGTCTTACGGTATTATGTCGACGACGAATGTGTCGTGACTTACCGTTATACATATGACTCTGTGCTCTACCTATAGCTGATTGGCTATCACAATGTATGCATATAGCAGGCACCGGTTTTGGCCAAATTGGAATATCTTCAAGGAAGTGGCAAAGCCATTCTGCCTCTTCCTCTGCTTTGTCTAAAGCTATGAATTCTGATTCCATAGTAGATCTAGCAATACAAGTCTGTTTGGAAGATTTCCAAGATACAGCCGCACCACCAAGAGTAAAGACATACCCACTGGTGGACTTCGAGTCTCTAGTATCCGATATCCAATTTGCATCACAGTATCCTTCAAGTACTGCTGGATATCTAGTATAATTAAGCCCAATGTTATGAGTAAATCGGAGATATCTAAGAACCCTTATAATTGCTTTCCAGTGTTCTACTCCCGGATTACTCGTATATCTACTTAATTTACTTACTGCATAAGCTATATCTGGGCGAGTGCAGTTCATCAAGTACATTAAGCTTCCAATAATTTGGGCATACTCTAATTGAGAAATACTTTCCTGTATATTCTTAGAAAGATACAAATTAATATCTACAGGAGTTCTAGCAAGATGATCATCATCTTTACTGAATTTGTCAAGTATTTTCTCAATGTAATGAGATTGTGACAAAGTATAACCTTCTGATGTTTGAGTAATTTTCATACCAAGAATTACATCAGCAATGCCCATGTCCTTCATGTCAAAATGTTTATTCAACATTTTCTTAGTAGTTTTAATCATATCATTATTACTACCAATGATGAGCATATCATCTACATAAAGACATACAATGACAAAATATTTGTCTGTGTTTTTAATATAAACACATTTGTCACACTCATTAATTTTAAATCCATTTGACATCATTGCCATGTCAAATTTCTCATGCCATTGCTTTGGCGCTTGTTTTAAACCATATAATGATTTAACCAATTTACACACTTTCTTCTCTTTTCCTAGAACAGAAAACCCTTCTGGTTGTTCCATATAAATTTCTTCATTTAACTCACCATTTAAGAAAGCGGTTTTAACATCCATTTGATGAATTTCTAGATTGTATAGAGATGCAATGGCAATTAGCATTCTAATGGATGTTATTCTAGTAACCGGTGAGTATGTGTCAAAGTAATCTAGACCTTCTTTCTGTCTAAAACCTTTGACTACAAGTCTTGCCTTGTATTTGTCGATTGATCCATCTGCTTTCAATTTTCTTTTGAAAATCCACTTGTACCCAAAAGGTTTACAACCTGGTGGCAAGTCCACTAATTCCCAAGTGTGATTTTGCAAGATGGATTCAATTTCACTGTTGACAGCTTCTTTCCATAAAGGAGCTTCAGGACTGGACATAGCCTCTTTAAAAGTTAAAGGCTCATTTTCTAACAAATATGTTAGAAAATCTAGACCAAAAGATTTTGAGGTTCTAGCACGTTTACTACGCCTAAGTTCCTCTTCCTCATTTTGATCTAACTCTTGTTCTTGATCATGTTCTTGATCCTGACTAGTAATAGCATCAAAAAATCTTTTATTAGTACTAGTCTCTTGTCCAGTCTTCTTTGGAAATACATGTTCAAAGAAAGATGCATTTCGAGACTCAATAATAGTATTTACATGCATTTCGGTATGTTCTGATTTATGAATCAAAAATCGATATGCACTACTATTCTTGGCATAACCAATGAAAATGCAATCAATAGTTTTAGAGCCTATCTTAGTCTTTTTAGGACTAGGAATAGCCACTTTAGTCAAACACCCCCCCACTTTTAAGTATTTGTAGGATGGTACTCTTCCATGCCATAATTCATAAGGTGTTTGATTTATTTTCTTTCGGGGTATTTTATTTAAAATATAATTAGCAGAAAGTATTGCTTCCCCCCACAAGTTCTGAGGTAATCCAGAACTGATTAACATGGCATTCATCATTTCTTTTAAAGTCCTATTTTTCCTTTCAGCAATTCCATTTTGCTGAGGTGAGTAAGGAGCGGTGGTTTGATGAATTATTCCATGTTCTTTACAAAATTCACCAAAAGGTGATTCATATTTACCACCTCTATCACTTCTAAGTTTCTTGATTTTCTTGCCAAGTTGATTTTCAACTTCATTCTTATATTGAATGAAAGTTTCCAAAGCTTCATCCTTGGTTCGAATTAAATAAATATAACTATATCTAGTATAGTCATCTATAAAAGTGATTACATACTTTTTCCCACCTCTGGTTTGAATTGATTTAAAATCACAAATGTCACTATGAATTAATTCAAGTGGTTCCGTACTTCTTTCAATTGAATGAAAAGGAGTTTTAGATAATTTTGCCTCAACACAAATTTCACATTTATGATTTGAATCAATGTCAAATTTAGGTAAACATTCCATATTAATTAATCTACGCAAAGATCCATAATTAACATGTCCTAGTCTACCATGCCATAAATTTGAAGACTCAAGCAAGTAAGAAGAAGATGTAGTATTATTAATAACTGAAGGTACAACGGTCATTACATTTAACTTGAAAAGGCCATCAGACATGTAACCTTTTCCTACATACATCCCGTTTTTGGTAAGTACAAACTTATCACTTTCAAAAACTAGCCTAAACCCATTCTTACTCAACAAAGATCCGGAAACTAAATTCTTGTGAATGTCCGGTACATGCAGCACATTGTTGAGAGTGAGTTCTTTTCCTGATGTCATCTTTAGTACAATCTTTCCTTGTCCTTCAACTTTGGAAGTTGAGGAGTTGCCCATAAAAAGTTGTTCACCGTTGTCCACTGTAAAATAAGATGTGAACATCTTTTTGTCGGCACAGATATGGCGAGTAGCACCAGTGTCCACCCACCATTCTTTAGGATTTCTGACAAGATTTGCCTCGGAAACAAGTGCAGAAAGATTTATGACATCTACACCATTGGAAATTATATCCATGTCGGTTATATCGGCTTTAGGAACCTTCTTACATGTTCTTCCTTTGCCTTTGCAAAAATCAGTTCTTGAGAACTTCTCTGATTTTCCACCATGAGTTACTGGCACTGTCCCAACATAAGGAGAGGTTGGCGTAATGGCAATCACCATACCAGTACTGGTTTGAATATTAGATTGACCAGTTTTAGTAACCATAAATTCTAATTTACAAATTATAATTAGAACTTTATACTACACAGAAAACTAAAACCAAAAGCCACAGAATTTTAAATTCTGTAAAAATAAAAGAAACAAGAAATGTAACTTTTATTTCCAATTAATTTGAAAATAAAATAAAATTTTATTTAAACAAATTAAACCAAAACTACAGAAATAAATTCTGTTAAAATAAAAGAAACAAAACAAAATGTAACTTTTATTTTCAATTAATTTGGAAATAAAATAAAATAAAATTTTATATAACCAAATTAATTCCACACAGAAAACTAATCCAAATTCACAGAATTAAATTCTGTAAAAATAAAAGAAACAAGAATGTAACTTTTATTTTCCAATTAATTTGAAAATAAAATAAAATTTTATTTAAACAAATTAATTCCACACAGAAAATTAAATTCTGTAAAATAAAAGAAATAAAAATTATAACTTTTATTTTTCAAATAATTTGGAAATAAAATAAAATTTTATTTAACCAAATTAATTTCACACAAGAAATTAAATTCTGTAAAATAAAAGAAATAAGAATATAACTTTTATTTCTCAATTAATTTGGAAATAAAATAAAATTTTATTTAACCAAATTAATTTCACACAAGAAATTAAATTCTGTAAAATAAAAGAAATAAGAATATAACTTTTATTTCTCAATTAATTTGGAAATAAAATAAAATTTTATTTAACCAAATTAATTCCACACAAGAAATTAAATCTCTTGTTACACTCCAAAAATTAAAATACTGAAAACAGAATTTTAATTAATGAAAACTCAGAAAATAATTTCTAAAACCCAAAATTAATTTCTGAAAAAATTCCACAAAAATATATTCTTAATTGTTAATGACACCAGTATCGTACTACTAGTTGTTGTCAAAGAAAAGAGACAGTATATTACTACTATCTGTCAAATAGCATATAATCACTATTCGTTTTTCCAACCAGAATATTATTTTGTAAATTCACAGAAAATAATTTTCTTTTGAAATTATTTACGAAGAAAGGAAAAAGGAAACAAACGAAAAATTCTGTAAACAGAATAATTCGAATCTGTCTTAAGATTGTTGGAACAATCTTCTGTGTAAATAAAATAAATTGAAATAAATTCAAACAAAATAAATAAATAACATACCAGATTTATTTATCAAACCGAATAAAAATAAAGACCAAGTCGAGTGTGTGACACTCTGTCCTTAAGACAGATTCGCCCCGCTACGGTACTTATGGTTGAGTGGCGTCTATCTCCCAGGATACAATGATCTTCACAAATTGTAGTAGTACTCCAAACAATTTGTTCGGCGAACCAAACCTGTGTTCTAACTCTCTGAATATAGATTCCTAAAACTAAATATGAGGAATAATGCACTAAAGAAAAATTAGACAGCAATGAGACAACATGACTGAATTTTTTCCCAGATCAAAAAATTCGATTTTCCAAACTACTGAATATTGGACAGCAAGAAAATAACACAGACCGGATTTTTCCCACACCCTCGGACTGCAGGAAAAAGATCAATATATAGGCAACACAGTGGTCCGAATAGATTCAAAATTGAATGAAGAGATGCAACTGTTAATTTCAAACAATTTGACCGTTGCACTTATAACTATTATTCAAACACGTGGACCAAGTCAAAGATGTATAAGTAATTTATTTAATAAAACTATTTCAAATATATATATGTATATATATTAAACTAATGAAATAGTTAAATAAATAAATAAATGAAGAAGTACAAATTTTAGGAAACATTTAAGGAATCTAAAATTTAAATTTAGAATTAAATTAAATTCTAAAATTACAAACTTTAAGAAACCACTCAGGAATCCAAAAATTGAATTTAGAATTAAATTAAATTCCCACACTAATTTTTATTGAAAAAATTCAAAAGAATTTTATCTAAAAAATTAATGTTAGATCCGAAAACAACGTCATCTTCCCATTCACTCATCCGTCTTCACCGTGTGACTTGCCACGCGGCAAGAAACACTTCACCTCTTCGGACCTACCCCAAAAGACTTTTGGGGTCCACCCAAATTGGGCTAAAAAATATGCCTATATAAAACCATTGGCAAGTCTTGGCAAATTTTGGCAACTCTTACTGATGTCCCATATCTTACTTTTTCGTGCGTATACAAAGTCAAAGTTGCAATGAAATCATACCCTACTTATAAACAAGATTTCCCAAATGTAAACCACTAGAGTGTAGGCATTTTTTGGTAACTCCTACTAAAATTTCAATCTCAATCTCTCTCTCTCTCTCTTTCACACCCAGTCATACACATCATATTTTTTCATTTCTTTGTTTCGTGTCTTGAAAGTTCTTGTATGCATGAATAGCTTGTCTGTGATGTCAAAGCTCTTGGAGATGACAAAAACCCCAATTTCCAACAAGTTTTCATGTTTGTTCTATGTATATGAGTTAACACTCTGGTGCATATCCTTAATATCCAATTCACTTTGGTGAAATTGTTTTCTTGAGTTAATATCGTAGTTAGCCTTTTAAGTTAACATGGTGACACTTCTACAATTACTCGCAATTCTATGTAAATGTGAAAGCAATTCACTTGTTATGCTGTGGGCCAGTGTAGTTATTCTAAGAGCATCTCCAGTGGTTCTGCTATATCAGTTGCCAAAGCTAAAAAATGACAGGAATGGCAAAAATGAGTCTCCAACGGTCTGCTATTTCACTTGCCAAAGATGGCAGATGCCATATGTGTTCTCAAATTTGGCAAGTGAAATGGCAGATGCCAAGCTTGCTAGATCAGCAAAAATCAGACCGTTGGAGACCCAATTTTCAGAATCAACCAAATTTCAGTTTCAGATATCAAAACATATATATCAATGCAAATTTCTGTATACCGGATAATCAAAAAATTGTTCATGACAGATATAAAAAATCGAAGATAGATATATATATATATATATATTTGAAATATATATATAATAGAAAAATTGATGAAGACATATATCAAAAAATTTCAAAACATATATATCAAAAAAAATTAAAAGGGAGACAGAGTGAAACCAGAGAGAGGGGGTTCCGATCTTGGAGGAGAATTGAGAGATCGGGTTCCGACCGATCATGGAGGAGATCATGGAGGAGAAGGGGTTCCGATCTTGGAGGAGATCATGGAGGAGGGGGTTCCGATCTTGGAGGAGAAGGGGAGATCGGGTTCCGATCTTGTGCTGTGTTTGGTTTGGTTTGTGCTGTGTTTGATTTCAGCCATGGAGGAGAAAGAGTGAGAATGAGAGGGAGAGGAAGAGCCGTGAAGAAGAGAGTGAGAAGTTCTGGATACTTTGTCTTGATCTGTCTTGATCAAAGCATATAGTGTTTGGTTTGTTTAATAAAGACCTGTTGGGCTCTGTTTGGTTTGTTTAACAATGTATAATGTTTGGTTTATTTTTTCAATAAGGTGTTTGGTTTATTTTTTCAATGGAAAATGTTCACTAATTTGTATTATTATTTAATCTTTTCAATAAAGTATAATGTAAAAAAATAAATATATTTTTTCAAATGAAGATAATTTTTTTAACAAACAGATAATTTTATTAAATGAAGATAAAATAATTTTAGCTGATATTAAATGAAGATAATTTTATTATAATAAAAAGACATTATAATATAAATATATATTTTTTCCAATTATTTATTTATTTATTATTTTTTATATTTGTCCAGTTGGGAATAATATAAATATATAATTTTTTTAACAAACAAATAAAAAAATGTCACAAAAGACAAAAAAATAAACAAAAATAAAATCACATAAAACCTATATCCAAACAACACCTACAAAGTTGGAGGGAAAGTTGGTTGAGATTTGCCAAAAATAGCAAATGACCATTGGAGCACCATTGCTATAATTTGGCAAAATAACACTATTCATTGCCAAATTATAGCAATAGCAACCCCAATATAACAACAACCGTTGGAGATGCTCTAATGGCACCTTCCAGCATAAATTTCCAATTCACTGTAGTAGCTAGATTTCTGTCCACTGCAATCCTCAATTCATTGGATACACAGATTTGTATTCCATTCCATCGGATTAAACAGAGATTCACCTCTGTCTAGTAATCAACCTAGTTTTTTACTGTTTTCATTAACTTAAAGATGGAAGCTTGGGTGCAGAGCCATGAACCACCACTACAACAAAACTGGGATTTTACGGCTTCATATCAACGACATACAGTAAATGCAAGCTATGGTTTTTTACTTTTACGGCTTTCTTTTTTTTCATGTCGTAAATAATTTCCCAATCACGGCCTGTCTATTGCGTAGGTCGTAAATGCCATAGTTGTTAAGATCGGGATCCTACACAGGATCGTTTTGGGGGTCTGTCGGATCGGATCATAGGATTGGATCGAGGAACATAAGATCCTACTAAAATGATAAAAAAATGCAATAATTTTTATATGATTAAGTAATATTATCAAAATATATATAGAATAAGTCCCAAAAAAAGAAATATAACAATTCAAGGTAGCATTCAAACATTTTTTTTCAAAAAAAGAAGTCAAAAACATAATAAAAGCAGATACCAACACTTGCACACCATTGTCATTATTTCTTAATGAAAACAAAACAAATTAATAAAGGAAGAACAAATAAAAGACTAAAATAAGTCATTATGGTCGCCGAAATTATCATCATTATTGCCATAATCAACATTAATCATTGCCACTTCATCATCATCACCACCACCCACGGTGCCATAATCATCATCATCATCATCACCAACATTGAGAGTTTGAAGCTTCACCATTCTAAAAATCTGAGGAGGAACAGAACCAAATATAAAATTTGAACTGAAATCCAAATGTTCAAGTGATCAACACATCATTCATACAAAAATATATATAATATATAATTTACAGAAACAAAAAAAAAAATAAATAAGAGTAAAAAATAAAAAAAATAAGCGAATCAGTATATATATATAATATACAAAATCAGAACAAAATGAGAGCAATGAAGAATGAAAAAGAACAGCAACTAAGCAACGAAGAAGCAGATCAATGAAGAGAAAGGAAGAAGAGCTGAGTAGTGAAGAAAGAAAAAGAAGAGAAGATCGAAGAGAGAGGAAGATTCGAAGATGAAGAAGAACAGCGAAGAAAGAGGAAGATGTGAAGAGAGAGGAAGATGTGAAGAAAAAGAAGAATAGCGAAGAGAGAGAAAGATTCGAAGAAGAAGAAGAACAACGTACCTGGTTTGTGGCTGCAAAATCTGATATTTGATGTTGAATTTCTCCTTTCCCAAGTTGTGTTGCCCTAATTGCAGGTCTGCTTGCTTTGCTTCTCTGCCTCTCTCTTTTTTTTTGCTTCCGATTTTGCTTTCAAGTTGAGAAAAAACCCTTCAAATCTGGATCGCATGGAGTCGCGATCCAGATACGATCCTACCACGATCTTGATCTGGGGTCGATCCAAAGCACAAGTTGGATTGAATGATGTATATTGGATCGTACCATCCTACGATTTGAATCGCGATCTTAACAACCTTGGTAAATGTTAATAACGATGATTTTTTTACGACTTACAATGTTAGCTGTAAATAATAAAACTTTCTATGACATGAATATGGCGTGCCGTTAATACATTAACTATACACAACACGCATACACGAGTCGTTAAAAATATTACATTTTTAACAACGTACAAAAAATTAACCGTTAAAAATATTACACTTTACACAACATACAATGACTGTCGTGAATGTTATGACTTGAAAAAAGTAGGCGCCAAAATGAAAAACCCTAGCGCCAAACACCAAAAAAAAAAAAAATCAAAATACACGATTCCAACCTTTTGATTGTCAAAAGGAATATAGAAAGGGTTAGGCACAGAGAAGAGAAGGGTTCAAAGGAGCAAAATCACAGGAGAAGGGAAGGGTCTGAATCGTCTCATCGCAGAGAGATGGACAGTTGAAGGAAGGAGCAAAGCGAAGAAAGTACTACTTTCTCTCTCTATCTCAACCCTTTCTCTGTCTCTCTCTCTCTCTCTCACACACACACACACAAACATATATATGTATGTATATCGACCTTCTTGCAATCGTAATTAGTTTATGATTTTGAACTTTGTTTTTGTTGTACATTACGATCAGATTTGGAATTGTGTAGGTTTCATAGGAAATTTTCCTACCTTTGAGCAGATTCTCTCTCTCTCTCTTCTTCTTCTTCTTCTTCTTATTGTTCTGCAGCTTCTTCTTATTTTTTCTGTTGACAAATGCGCAGGCATGGGTGCTTCTCTCTCTTTGCCCGATAAATTGCAATTTCTGTGCCCTAATTGATTTTTTTCTTGCCAAATGCCTTATTTTTTTTCTTGTTAGAAGAAGATTCCCAATTTTGTGCTCTATTTTGTGAAATGTATGTCTATTTCTTGAGAGACATATATGAAATTTGGAATGAGAGACTAATTAGTTGCATGTCTTAATTTCATTGATTTGGGTTTTGGATTTTTTGCACTGTTAGCTGTGTTTTTATAGTGTGGATTCTTTATGTTTGATGTTTTGCATGTTTGAGAATATTTGTTGATGGAATTTATCTTGATATGTACTTGGGTTTTTTAATTAGTGTTTTGAATATGGATCACCCTTGTAAATCTTGATTTGGGCATAATTCTAATTTAATTTGGAGTTCAAATTTTGTTTTGGCATGCAATTGCCCCTGTATATGTTTTTGGATTTTTGTTTATAGATCAGCAACCTTGATCATGAAATTTATGTTCATGTGGATCAGAGTTGTGGTTATGATTTTAATTATAGTTCAATCTACAACTATATATCTCCAGATGTGGCTATGTTTCAGATTCAGAAGCCCCTTTTTTTCTTTTCTTTCTTTTTCCCTTTTTTCTCTAGATTTTTTTAATAATGATTCCCAAACACAGATTAATTTTTATAATTGCGATAATCCCTTGTTTATTCCAAATCAATGTTGTCAATATTCCTAAAATGTTTGTCAAACACATAGGTTTAATGATAGATCTAGTAATTTTATGAGCACACTTTTTTTTTACTACTTTGCAAATAAGGGGTGAAGCCAGGACTTGAACAGTTTCTAAATCTTGCACTAATTTAGTGGAAGCTAAATTTATGTCAAATTTTACTAATTCATAGTGTGATTATGTTTGTTAACCGACCACGAGTATGAACTGTAAATAACTGACAATGAGAGACTAATTAGGAAAAGAAAGTACGAAAATTGAAATCTCCAAAGCAGGAACAAATAAAGCAGCATCTTGAACATATGAGGGGGTATCTGGTCTGAAATTGTAAAATGGTGGGGTGTGAAGTGGGTTATTCCAGGTTCTTTCATTGGTTTAATGAATTGGTGGTTTGGCTCAAAATTGAGGTTGTTACATATTTTTTTCCCATGGAAATTGTCAAACTCTTGCTTGACAGGAAAATGTGATGCTGTATTTATGACTTCTGATTGAAAATTATGTAGATTTAATATTTCTCTTTTCGAGACAAGTATCTCTTGAATTATATTTTGGCACAATAGTACAGTGAACTCCATCTAAGCATTAAAAGGGAAAGATAGAACTCTAGCTTTTAGAGGAAAAGAGAGAGAAAGGTTTTAGGGAGAATAATAAATGGGCTGCCCTAAAGCAAGGCAGAGTAGAGGATCTGAAATATGGCGAATATGTTGTGTATGTGGATTTGATCTAATTTTTTTTTTGAACTTGTGTTTTTTTTTTTTTTTTAGTTCATTGGAAACAATGGGATACATATCTTGATCTTCTCTAGTCGGATTACATTGAGGGGTGAGTATAATTTTTTAGTATCTTCATCTTTTTTAGTGTTCTGAATGTAAAATATATTTTTTTTCTTGATGTGCTGAAAGAGCCTTTAGTTGCGGGAGCTTTACTATTCTTTTAATTCTTTGTTCTCAATGAATTGAATGTAAAGTATGTTATTCTACCTAGCTTTGCTAATCTTGAAGTGCACCCTCATTGTGATTTCTTGTATTAAATATCTAAATGTCTCATTAATTCTTTGTTCTCAATGAATTGAATATAAAGTATGTTATTCTACCTAGCTTTGCTAATCTTGAAGTGCACCCTCATTGTGATTTCTTGTATTAAATATCTAAATGTCTCATGGGTGAAAACCAGGTAAAGAGCATTGTTCAGAGATAAAACAGATAATCACTACAGCTTGCTCTGTAAGTGTATTTTTCATAATTTAATTTTCAAATCACTAAAAGCACTTAATATATTTGTTGAAACAAACTGCTGCTGCTGCTGTGTTGCTCCTGAGTTGGCTGTTGCTTGTGTCGAGTCTTCTCCTTGGGTTTGACCTTGCAGTTTGCTGCCTTGCTTCACCTTGATTGTTGAAAGTTGAACTGGTTTGGTCCCAATCATCTGTGGGACCCTTCTATACCAGCACACACCTGCTGGGCTTATAATGTAATCCAATGAGCCTAGGAGACTGCTTTAACCTTGTTTTTTTCGTGGCTGTCCTTGCCTGATTTGCACACAATGTTCAGTCTAGGTTCTAAGCCCTGTAAAGTGTAGATTTATTCCTGTAGTGTAGCTGCTTGTAGAAATCACTGAACTTCTTCTTTGTCGAGAAGAAACAGTTTTTTCATTTCAATTTTATGATAGTGTCTTTATATGAAGAAGCTTTGCGTTCCTATTGCAGGCCATGTGGGAGGATAACAAATCTAGATCAAAGTGGGTTATCGTCAATCGATGCTACTTCCCTGATGACTTGCCAGAGGCAATTGGTCGACCGTGTTCTCCTGAAAGCAATGAGGTAATTGTTATGTCCATTATTTAATTTAATTTAATTTAATTTTGTTGTCTACGTGCATGTTAACAAGCTTAAATTTAGAAAGTATTAGCTCCTGTCCTGATTGGTGCTGTGAATGTCAATGAGTTAGGGTGATAGTGTAAAAAAGTGACCATGGGTTTTTTGTAAGGTTGTCATTCCAATTACTGGTTTCTAGACCCAGGTCTTGGCCAAATTGGTTACACATTTAGGTTTTGTTGAAACAGTAACTTTACTCAAAATGTTATCCTACAATTTACTGCTCACTGATGATGCCATGAACAAGTATTTTCAATCCTTTCTGATTTGGGGTTTAAGCCAAAAATCCATGTTTAACAACAGTGTAGGGCTTGTATGAACTCCTTGTTGGTCCATTATAGGTTTATGAGTCTAATCATGGTAGCACCATAATAGCTGGCTTGATTCGAGGTCCATGTGAAGTTCTTCCGCCAGGGAAGTTTATTGAAGAAAATGAGAGGAGATCACGTTTGGGGACTGGGGGCAAATGATCAACTACTTTTCCTGTGCAAGTGTGTTTCCTTGTTTCTCAAATCTGTTCCTTGTATTTCTGTTGCTACCTACAAATTCCTTTTCTGTGAAATTTGCATTGTTTAGAGAAGCCTCTTGTGCATGTTTATGGTTGTGTTTTAGCATTGCACTTGTGTTTGGTCTTCTTATGGTTCAAGAGTGTGTTTATTATTTATTTTTTCTTATCTTCAGTCAGGTGGAGATGAATTGTCTTATTGTGGATTTTATTTATTGGGGAACGAAATTGTTTTGCAGACGATTTTATGATGAATCAAAAGGTGTATTAAGAGATGTTTCGAGTTAGTTGCAGTCAGAAATATATTTTCAGGTGTCATTGTCATATCTGTGCTCTCATTGCTGGAAGACGATGGATCCCCTTTGATCAGGTAGAATTTATATGCCAAGTTACCCTTTATATTAAGGCTTTGTTTCTCGTAGCAAGAATATCGAGTCAATTATGTCTCTCTAATTACACTTATATTTTGGGTTGTATGGCTAAAATAATGGTTGATGATATTTGTTTTAGTCTTTTTAATTTACATATATTCCTTTAGCAACACTATAGTCGTCCTTGGTTCGCACAGTTTTACTAATCCCCTTAAGCTCAATCATCCTATATTTCGCATAGTGTACAATGAAAGGGGCCGTTTGTTCTTTATTTCTTGTGAGGTTGACATCGTAAAAATTATTTTTAAAGAATAGCTATATTCAGATGCATGTTATATAATATTTGCAATTAGTCTTTGTTTTGAAAAATTTCCAATTAATTTTTTTAGCATGAGAACATGAGTTCAAGTTTCGGGCAACCATGTGGATGTGGTACACAGATAACGCTGAAGGAATAGTGGCTTTTTAGTGGGTTTGTTGACTGGTTATTGGGATCTGATCAACATTGGATAGTACCTTTTTCTTTTAATTTCCTTATTTGGATTCAAACAACAATTATATTTTATTTTATTTGTTTTTACCCATAAAATATAAAAGAATAATTGAATAGGGATGTTTAGAGGCACATGCTTTGTCGGTGTTTCATTCATGAATAATTGTATTGTGGGTTAAAAAAAAAGCCAAGATTTTCATTTGTCATTAAAAATAATTAAAATGCAGCCTGTTGTTAATACAGATTTGCATCTAGGTTGTATGGCTCAAGTCTGGGATAAGGAATTGGTTGTTGCTTTTGTGGTAAATGGAATGCCATTTGAACTTTAAGTCAATTTAGATGCTTACTTGGGTACTATGAGTTGTGTATAGATCTTTAATTTCATCTTCATTCTATGGTGCCCTTTTTATTTGTAAGAAGTTTTGCTCTAATCTTTAAGATATCAATGCACTTTTTGAAATTGGTTTATTGAAGTTTTAGGCTTAAAGTTCAATAAAACTGGTTTGACTGGGTTTGTTTTTGAATTTGAGTAGTAAGAATGGCGTCAGGTGGTGTCGCAATTAGTCCAATCCGGAACACGAATGCACTTCCTCCTGGTTACTATGAAAAGGTCATTGATACTCTTCAAGGGTTTGTTTTTGAATTTGAGTAGTAAGAATGGCGTCAGGTGGTGTCGCAATTAGTCCAATCCGGAACACGAATGCACTTCCTCCTGGTTACTATGAAAAGGTCATTGATACTCTTCACTTGTGTTGTGTGTGGTAGGGATAGGGATAGAGAGAGAGAGAGAGAGAGGAGTCCATGCTGCTCCAAGGAAGGACTGAACAGAAGAGCATGGACTGCTCTAGAAGATGGAATACTTGCAGCTTATAAAGCTCATGGAGAAGGCAAATGGAGAAACCTCTCAAAGAGAGCTGGTACCTTCTTTTTTTTTTTTTTCTTTTTTTCTTCTTCTCCTCTTTATGTTTTCTTCTACTCGTTCTTCAATTATTGTCTCTTGATAGTTTACACTTGAAAATTATCTTAGTTTAATACTCGTGTTAAGGTAAATCAAATTAAAGCTATTGGCTTGGAAATTGAATTATTTATTGTGGGTACTGTTAGCATATAATAGATTAGTAGCCAAAAGTTTCATTTTCTTTAATCACCGAAAGTAGCATTACAGTAGTGGTTGTATTATTTTATGCCCTCAGGGCCCTTCTTGTCTCTCTGTTGTAACCCTAATTTCATCTATAAATGAAGGGATGATTTTATATCATACCCAAGCTGATTATTCAAGCTTCATGGTATCAGAGCCTCTAGGGTTCGAAATTACCTCTGCTTTCACCTTCCTCAGCCTTCGTTAACCTTCGTCAGTCGCCTTCCTCACCTCCTCAGCCTTCGTCGAGCCCTTCCGCAGTTCATCAGCCTTCGTCAGTCGCCTTCCTCCGCTCGTCGAGCCCCTCCCGCAGGTCGTCAGTCTTCGTCTGCCTCCGTCGCACCTTCGTCTGCCTCGGTCGAGCCTCCGTCCGTCGCCGTCAGCCATCGTCAAGCCCTCGTCAAGCCTTCTCTCCTCTCGGTTGGTATCCCTAGTCCTATATACACAGTACTAATACATATATATATATATATATATCTGAATACCTAAACTTTTATGTATATATCTCTACACAGTACTACTACTATATATATATCTAAATGAATACGTAAACATTCGATAAAAAATAAAAATAAAAATAAAAAAAAAAAAGAGGAAAAGAAAAAAGGAAAAAGAAAAAAAAAAAAGGAAAAAAAAAAAGAAAAAAAAAAGAGGAAGACAAAAAAAAAAAAAAAAAAAAAAAACAACTTTATGGTCTCTTAATTTTGTTATGCCTTCATAGTGGTCATTGTGCCACCATCTTCCGGGTTTGTGATCGCCACTAGTTTTGTTGAGGGTTCTGTAGTATCGTATCCATGGAAGATTCCACCAGTGTGTCCCCTACTTCTCAAACACCGAGGAGTGAGAATCTTATTATACCTACTACTATGACTGAAAACCCCAACCCTAGTTTAAAAATCACCACCTCTCTATTTAATGGTCAAAACTACCTCGCATGGTCTCAAAGTTTGACTTTATTTTTGAAGAGCAGAGGGAAGATGGGATATGTTGATGGCAGGATACAGGCACCTAGTACCACTGACTCGGGTTATGCCCAATGGGAGATTACCAACTCTTTGATTATGGGTTGGCTTATTCATTCGATGGTTCCTGAACTTGGTGAGGGCTACTTATCTATGGAGACTGCCCAGGATGTTTGGGATGCTGTGGCTACCACCTATTCCCGCAAAGGGAATTTCTCACAGGCCTATGAGTTGCGCCGCTCTATTGAGAGCTCCCTTCAGGGGGAGCAGACTGTCCTGCAATATTTCACCTACCTCACCAACGGATGGAAACGCCTTGACCACCTGGAAGACTATAAGCCCGTTTGCCCTGCTGATTCTGCCGGGTACAAGAAGTTCCTCGCACGGGAACGGGTCTTTAAATTTCTGGCCGGTCTAAATGTGGAGTATGATCCAGTTCGAGGTCGAGTTCTGGGTATGGACACTCTTCCTTCACTTCAGGAGGCATTTGCCTATGTACAGAATGAGGAGAGTCGCCGGTCTGCTATGATGTCCCCTGTCTCTACTGACCGCTCAGCATTACTGTCTACTCCTCGAGATGGCCTCAGCCTGACTCCCATCCCTCCGTCTGCTGCTAAGGAGTCTGTAGTCTGTGATTACTGCAAGAAGCTGCGGCACACTCGTGAGACGTGTTGGAAGCTTCATGGGACTCCATCCGGGGGTCGAGGTGATCGGTCTGGTTCTCGAGGCGGTCGGTCAGGCCAATCTAGAGGACGTGGTTCCTATTCCCGGGCTCATCAGACTAGTGCCGTTGATCCACCTGATTCTAATTCTGCTTCTGTTGGTCCAACTTCTGATACTGAGCTGGAGGATGCTTTGCGCCAATTGTTGGACCGCCGGTCTTCTTCTGCTCTCAGTACAGCTTCCTCGTCCTTTGCCCGATCAGGTAACTTAGCCTCTTCTCCTTGTGCTTTCCTGTGTCATAAGTCTTTGCCTTGGATCATTGATTCTGGTGCCTCAGATCATATGTCTGGCTCCTCTGATCTTTTCTCTGTCTATAAGCCCTCTTCAGGTCAAGACAAAGTTAGGATTGCCGATGGTACTGTTTCTTCCATTTCTGGAAAAGGTTTAGTCCACGTCACTCCTACCATACATCTGTCTTCTGTTCTCCATGTTCCCAATTTTTCTGTTAATCTGTTATCCTTGAGTCGTCTCACCCAGGATTTGAATTGTAGTGTGACGTTTTTTCCTGATCATTGTCTTTTTCAGGACCTTGTCACGAGGAGGACGATTGGCAGTGGTAGTGCAGAAAATGGTCTCTACTTCCTAGATCAACCGGACAAACTTGCTTATCCTTCCACCACATCTTCTACTACCCCCGCTGATTTATGGCTGTGGCATCGGCGTCTTGGGCATCCTTCTTTCCATTTACTTAAGCATTTATTTCCTTCTGGTTTTGCCAATCATCATGTGTCTGACTTTCTTTGTGAGTCTTGTCAACTCGGAAAACAGCACAGAGCTTCTTTTGCTCCCAGTTTGAATAAAAGTTTAGTTCCTTTTTCCTTAATACATTCTGATGTTTGGGGTCCCTCTCGTGTCATGTCTGTAAAAGGTCATCGATGGTTTGTTACATTTATTGATGATTTTTCTCGTACTACTTGGGTGTATCTCATGAAAGATAAGAGTGAAGTTTTCTCTGTGTTTCGCACTTTTCATAAGATGATTTGTACTCAGTTTGGGGCCACTGTCAAAATCTTTCGTTCTGATAATGGCGGGGAATACATAGATTCTGGATTAGGACAATATTTCTCTACTCATGGCATTATCCATCAGACCTCTTGCACCAATACCCCTCAACAAAATGGGGTGGCGGAACGCAAGAATCGGCATCTTCTTGACATGGCTCGGTGTATGTGTTTTTCTATGAATGTGCCTCGACCCTATTGGGGCGACGCTGTTCTCACCGCTGCCCATCTTATTAATCGTCTCCCTACCCAGGTCTTGCAAAAACAGGCTCCTCTTCACGTCCTCCTTGGTTCTCAGTCCTTGTTTTCTATTCCCCCCAAAATTTTTGGTTGTGTCTGTTTTGTTCATAATCACTCTCCCTCTCGTGGTAAGTTGGACCCTCGCTCCCTCAAATGTGTTTTCCTTGGTTACTCTCCTACTCAAAAAGGGTATAAATGTTACCACCCTTCTTCTCGCAAGTGGTTTGTATCCATGGATGTTACTTTCTTTGAGTCCCAGTCCTATTTTTTGTCCTCTCCGGTATCACCGTCCTCATTTCCGGGGGAGCCTTGGTGTGAATTGAGTCCTGTGCTTCCTCCTGTGCTTCCTGTGCCCCCTATAGTGGAACCCGTTGTTCTTGCACCACCCTCTTCTACTGGGACTATAGAACCTGCTGCCACCAAGGATAAGGTCGAGCATGTTTATGTCCGGGACATCGACAGACAACACTGGATACAAGGGACCACTTCTACTACTCCACTGCCATCTCCTGCTTCTGATGAGAGTCCAGGTAACTTTGAATCTCTTGAATCCATTGATCTTGATGTTCCTATTGCTAAGAGAAAGGGTGTGAGATCTTGTACTCAACATCCTATCTCACAGTTTGTGTCATATTCTCATTTGTCATCCTCATATAGAGCGTTTGTGTCCAATATTTCCTCTGTTAGCATTCCTAACCATTTTCAGGATGCTCTTGCTACCTCTGAGTGGAAACTAGCCATGATTGAGGAAATGAAAGCACTTAGGAAGAATGGCACTTGGGAATTGACTGAGTTACCTACGGGCAAACGACCTGTGGGATGTAAATGGGTATACACTGTGAAACACAAAGCAGATGGGTCTATTGAGCGTTACAAGGCCTTGGTGTGAATTGAGTCCTGTGCTTCCTCCTGTGCTTCCTGTGCCCCCTATAGTGGAACCCGTTGTTCTTGCACCACCCTCTTCTACTGGGACTATAGAACCTGCTGCCACCAAGGATAAGGTCGAGCATGTTTATGTCCGGGACATCGACAGACAACACTGGATACAAGGGACCACTTCTACTACTCCACTGCCATCTCCTGCTTCTGATGAGAGTCCAGGTAACTTTGAATCTCTTGAATCCATTGATCTTGATGTTCCTATTGCTAAGAGAAAGGGTGTGAGATCTTGTACTCAACATCCTATCTCACAGTTTGTGTCATATTCTCATTTGTCATCCTCATATAGAGCGTTTGTGTCCAATATTTCCTCTGTTAGCATTCCTAACCATTTTCAGGATGCTCTTGCTACCTCTGAGTGGAAACTAGCCATGATTGAGGAAATGAAAGCACTTAGGAAGAATGGCACTTGGGAATTGACTGAGTTACCTACGGGCAAACGACCTGTGGGATGTAAATGGGTATACACTGTGAAACACAAAGCAGATGGGTCTATTGAGCGTTACAAGGCAAGACTTGTGGCAAAAGGGTTTACTCAGACATATGGCATCGATTATCAGGAGACCTTCGCACCTGTGGCTAAGATGAATTCAGTCAGAGTACTTCTCTCTCTAGCAGCTAATCTTGATTGGCCGCTTTATCAGTTTGATGTCAAGAATGCCTTTCTTCATGGTGACCTCGAAGAAGAGGTATATATGGACATTCCTCCTGGTTTTGAGAATCATCAGACAGAAGGCAAAGTATGCAAGCTTCGGAAGTCATTATATGGTCTCAAACAGTCTCCAAGGGCTTGGTTTGAGAGATTCACTCAGGCTATGTATAAATATGGCTTCAAACAAAGTCAGGCAGATCACACATTGTTTGTGAAACATTCCTCACGTGGTAAGACTACAGCACTTATTGTTTATGTAGATGACATAGTTCTTACAGGCAATGATAGTGAGGAAATACCTCTGTTGAAGAAATATTTAGCAAATGAGTTTGAAATCAAAGACTTGGGAAGCTTGAAGTATTTTCTGGGAATTGAAGTTGCTCGCTCTAAGGATGGGATATTTATCTCACAGAGAAAATATGTGCTTGACCTGTTGAAGGAAACTGGGATGCTTGGCTGCAAGGCATGTGCCACTCCACTGGAACCTAATCAGAAATTGGGGGATGATGAAGGAGGAGAAGTTGTTGATAGGGGGAGCTATCAGCGATTAGTGGGAAAACTCATTTACCTATCTCACTCTCGTCCTGATATTGCTGTTGCTGTCAGTGTGGTCAGTCAGTTTATGCATGCTCCTCATCAGATTCACCTTGAGGCTGTCATGAGAATCTTGAGGTACTTGAAGTCTGCCCCTGGTAAGGGTCTTTATTTTTCAAAATATGATCATCTTCGTGTGGAAGCCTATACAGATGCTGACTGGGCTGGATCAGTAACTGATAGGAGATCGACTTCAGGGTATTGCACATTTGTTGGAGGCAACCTAGTTACTTGGAGGAGTAAGAAACAGAATGTGGTTGCCAGGTCAAGCGCAGAAGCTGAGTTTAGAGCTATGGCACAAGGTGTGTGTGAACTTTTATGGATCAAGTTATTGTTGAGTGATCTAGGTATCGATCAGAAGGATTCCATGCGGTTATACTGTGATAATAAGGCCGCCATCAACATCGCTCACAATCCAGTTCAACATGACAGGACAAAACATGTTGAGATTGATCGCCACTTTATTAAGGAGAAACTCACTAGTGGTACCATTTGTACTCCTTTTGTCCAGTCAGGTGAACAACTTGCTGACATTCTCACCAAGGGGGTTGGGAATAAACCATTTCATGACATATTAGGCAAGCTGGGCATGAGAGATATCTTCGCACCAGCTTGAGGGGGAGTGTTAGCATATAATAGATTAGTAGCCGAAAGTTTCATTTTCTTTAATCACCGAAAGTAGCATTACAGTAGTGGTTGTATTATTTTATGCCCTCAGGGCCCTTCTTGTCTCTCTGTTGTAACCCTAATTTCATCTATAAATGAAGGGATGATTTTATATCATACCCAAGCTGATTATTCAAGCTTCAGGTACTTGTATCAAGCTCAATACGTGGCAAGCCCTACAGGTGCCACATCACCAAAACCCCACCCACGTGGCAGACCAATGAGGCACCACGTCGGGCATGTCAACCCCACCCACGTGGCAGACCAATAAGGCATCACGTCGGGCATGTCAACCCCACCCACGTGGCAGACCGATAAGGCACCACGTCGGGCATGTCGTATGATTGATACATGGCGAGCCCCATGGGCCCCATGTGTCACCCACGTGGCAGACCGATAAGGCACCACGTCGGGCATGTCGTATGTTTGATACATGGCGAGCCCCATGGGCGCCCTGTGCCAAGGCAACCAAAACTATATGCTTAGCCTAAGCGGGAGCATATGTACAAGCCCAAATATATCTAGATATGAAGAGCCCTGCAACAGGCAGCACCATACCTCGCTCCAAGGCCAAACAACAATACAATCAGCCCCCGGCTCACTTGGATTTGGATTGATAAATACTAGCTCCCCTAAACATTGAAATAAGCCCGCGGCCCATTCTCCTATTTGGTCGCTTAGAAGCGAGCCCCTCTCCTAAACACTAAGGTGGGCCCTAGCCCATTCACCTACTTGGATGCCTGGGTTGGGAGCAGGACCCAGGCACTACTGCTCGGGATCATCAGAGGATACTGGACTGGCGGCTGAGGTCATGGGATCGTCGAGATGGTTGTCTTCTTGCTAAGACAACTCCATCTCGACCAGGCTTGGAGAAGAGGCAACAATGACTTTACATTCATGTCATTCGATGCATATACGAAACGTTACTTTCTGCCTGCCATGAAACGTTGCTCTCCGCCTGCGGTCAAGCCGCAGACGGCAGAAGGGCTTATATCACTTCTGGCAGAATTGGGGAGAACGAGCCACCTGTCCAACAGTTTGCTTGGGCTCCAATACTCCTGTGGCCTATATAACGTATCGTATATGCAGCGAGAAACAACAACAATACAACCAAGCCTTACGCTTAAACACCCTCTCATACTTTACATTAGTGTTCAAGGTCTATCACTGCCAACCTCTCCCTCTCCAAGCTTGCCTTGACCTCCTCCTCTCCACCTCCGGTGATCTCAGGCCATTGAAGTGCCCGCCATCTTCCCGGACTGTCTCTAACCTCACCTCTCACCCACATTTATTTATTCTTAAATGATGTCAGCATGTTTAATTTTTAATGAATTTCCTTCTCGATATTATTTGTGATAGTAGTTTAGGATAGTTGGAACAAATATTTCAAACTGTTAACGGACAAATAGATCTGAAACAGAGTGTTTCCAAACACTAATATGTATTATGTTTGTGATTTATATAGACTAACATATTACATTATCATAATGTGGACAGGTACAAGGAAATGATAGGGTTGTTACAGATGGTAAGGTTCAAATGGATTGGGTTAGAGCTATATTGGAATATGCTTAAATTTTATCTCAAGTTGCTAGGTTTTCCAAAGTGGGTGCTAAGCTAAGCATTTTATTGTTTCTGCTGTCATCTATGAAAATTCAAGCATTACGCTGTCGGTTTCCACTCATCCTTGTTGGAAGCTTGATATACATTCTTGGGTTCATTTCCTAACGACATAAACTATTGTGATGGTATCATGGCATCACATGTGAGGGTTGTGTAGGAAGCTTGCTATATATTGGCGCTGTTTGGCAAGAAAAAAAATAGCCTGGTTTAGGCTAAAATTCATAAAAAGACAAAATAGACTAAAATAGCTAATAAGACAAAATATCACATCAAACCCATAATCATTTCACTTTTTTTCTCACAAATATCACATCCAACTATAAAAAAATCCAATCATCTTCCCAAACACAAATTTTAGCCTACTAAAATAGCAACTTCCCAAACAAAGCCATTGTTGGGTTCATTTCCTAACATTAATCTTTTGGAACAATGATGACTCTACAATTCTGGAAGAGGAGAGTGATTGGTCCCCTAAACAGAGAATTTATGTCTGCAGGAAGCCATGGAAATTATGGTTGCTTGCTCTGCAATGGCTTTAGCAAAAAGGAAACAATCAAAAGGAGGAGATAACCAATCACCAGACAGCTCTTGAGACAAGTGGAATTGTGGAGGTATAATAGGAGCAGCTGCATTAACTGGAGGAACCTTAATGGCATTTATTGGTGGTATGACATCTTCAGCTTAGTCTTTTGAATATTTTAAATGCCATTGGCCAACAAGCTTCTAATGACCAGAGTTTTTTTTCTCGATGAATTCATATTTTATTGGTAACAGGGTTAGTTGCTCCAGTTATTGCCACGGGTTTAGGTGCCTTAGCACATACATTGGGCACCCTCGTCCTTGTGATAGGAGCAAGGGGGTTTGCTGTCGGAACTGTTGCCAATAGTTTTGGATCTCTGAATAGTTTTGGATATGTTTGGAAACCTAGATATGCATAGCTTTTGGATGGTTTAAACTTTTTGAACAGTTTAGAACTTGAGGATACAGTTTTTGAATGTTTGGAATGTATAAACAATTGTTGAATGTTCATTATTTATGAATATAGTTTATTTTTATGCTTGAAACAATGTTTTGGTGGTTGATTAATGTTTTGTGAAACTTGTTTGTAATGTTTGTTGGATTTACAAAAAAGGGTTTTTACGGCACCAAATGCATTTCGTGGAAACGATTAATGACACACAAGGTAAAGCCGTATTATGATCAGTCATAAAAAGTCATTCACTTCAACGGCATGTCGTAGTATGCCGTTAAAAACTCTTTAACAACGAATGGCCTCAGTCCTTGTTTGCAGTGTAACAATTAATAATTGTTTATATGTTTCGATGTTTTGACTAATAAAGTATTCTTGCTACAAATTTAGGTCTAAACATGTCGACTATGACAATTTCTTCTCCTTGCATGTTCAAAAGTGCACGCACAACCAAATCTTGTGCATTGATTAAGAATCCCCACTCTGTGTTCCTTTAACAGTGTTTCTAAAGCATTTGGCTTGGAATCCTTATCCTTCTTTAGAGTATCGGCCATGGCAGTGTACAAAGTGAAGCTAATTGGACTGGATGGCCAAGAGAGTGAGTTTGAGGCTCCTGACGATGCATACATCCTTGACTCAGCTGAAAATGAAGGACTTGAGTTGCCATACTCGTGCAAGGCAGGGGTGTGCTCTACGTGTGCCGGGCTGATGGTTTCTGGATCAGTTGACCAATCGGATGGATCGTTCCTCGATGATAAACAGATGAAGAAGGGGTATGTGTTGACTTGTATCTCAGACCCAACTTCTGATTGTGTGATTCACACCCACAAGGAAACCGAGCTATATTGAGTAATGTTTTATGGGGAAATTTGTAGCTACATGGTTATATGTTGTTGGTTATTTAGGCATGGGACAATGTCTTTTATCAGTGTTTCTTTGTTTAGCATTAAACCCAATATTTGTCCAAATTTAAATCCTTTTGAGTATGAAGTGGTGGTTATTGTGGTGATTCCTCTCATGCTCTGCCTCTCTGGCAGAAACAATAAATTTAAAAAGGAAAAAATAAATAGAGTGCTTGATTCATTTGGGTTTTTTTGATTTGCTTAAAATTCTATTTAACGAGGAATCTCTCTAAGAAAGGACTTTTGGACTGGCTCTTGTAGGATGAATTGTAGCACTTGTGCCTTTTAAGGCTTTTGGTAAATATATTTAGACCTTTCATTCTATTTTAGGAACCTTTGGTGTGTTTGTTGGAAGTCCCACATCGGTTACAAGATACATTTTTAGGTGGACAAACTTCTATATGTTTGTTGGAAGTCTCACATCGGTTACAAGACACATTTTAAGGTGGACAAACTTCTACATATAGGTGCAAGTGCATAGGGTTAGCTTACCAACTTTTATGGTTCTTTCTTGGTTTAATTAGCCATTACGAACCGAGCTTGAGTTATAAATTTTAGTTGTGCCGAGCTGGATTTTGGCCATAGTTCCATTGGGATTTTGGCCATAGTTCCTTCGCCAAAGTTGTGTTAATTCTCGAGGGCTTTGTGGTGTGTGGTGGAGATCGAGTTTCGACTCTTTTCATCTTCTCCGTTTGAGCGCCGAATTTGAGGTAAGGATAACCTACTCCTCTTTATGAGCTTTGTCTTTAAATTTTAGCATTTTGATATGTTGGGGGTTGTTGGGTAATTTTGAGAAAGTTTAAGGGCTTTTGTGCAATTTTACAAAAGTTGGGATTTTATTTATAATAAACCTATATGCATGTTTAGCATAGAGAAATGTTAGAAATGGGAATGTATGGGATTAAAGGGTGTAGTTGAATTATTTATCGCTCACCTAGTTGAAATGTTGATTTTATATTCATTTTGTGCCTTTATTTTCTGTTTAGAAATAACTGCTTTGAGCTATCGGTGGAGGATAGTCTTGATTGTTGTAGACAATGCATGATGATTAGGCAAACTAAAACTAATCACTAGAATGTGTCATTGAGTATGACGTTTGAAAGAATACATTAACTTTATGTATTGACTGATGATGTGTATAATAATTGTTTATATGCATTGTGTTGTGTTGGAGGAGAGAGGGGATGTACTCCACGGTTTAGGGGAAGAGAGGGGATGGACCTCTAAACCGGGTGTTGTGTGGGAGAAGAGAGGGGATGGACTCCGTAGATACAGCTCGTATGCTTGTCTATTGAAGTGTTGATATAGCTCATATGCTCATCTTTGGAAGTGTGATATAGTTCTTATACTTATCAGTAGGAATGTTGATATAGCTAGTATGCTTATCTATTGTGAAATGAGGAAATGTTTAATATGAGTTACTGTCTCATATCGGTTATTTGGTCAGGTTCTGAACCATGGTTATGAATTGAAAATTAAAAAAGAATGGAAAATGAAACTGTAATGTGATATGAAAGAATGTAAAAGTGTTAACCATCTATCAAACTGGTAATCTTTTAGTCATTGTTCATAGCTGGTTTAGTGTATTTCTACTGGGCTGTTAGCTCACCTTATACGGGAATATCATTTTCAGGTACAGGTATCATGCCACTTCCAAGGGAATAGCTTGGGAGGCTTAAGGCGTCTTTCTTTCGTTTGATGTATTACATGTGGATTCAAGCCAAGGGCTTAATGTGTAGTTGAGTTAGTACTCTCTTTTTGTAACCAAGTGTTAACTTGGAAAGTTGTAAGCCCGCAGGACATTTGTTGTCAACATGTAATACATTTTGTAATGGAATACTCTGATGAATAGAAGAATGAGGGTCTTTTATATATCAATGCATGTTAAAAGTGATGAGTCTTATGTATTATTTTGAGGGCGTGACATGAATTGTCAGGGAATTTGAACAATGGTTGGTAGTGGTGTGGAGAGAAGTGAAACATAGTAGTAGGATGAATTTGAGTCCGGGAATTCGAACCACAGTCGGTTGTGGGGGAAGTGAAACAGTAGTAGGTGTGATGTATGGTGTCAATTTAGGTTTAAATAATGGGTATCTGAATATGTATTGGTACTGATGATATGGTTATAAAAGTATTTGTCTTTTAATTTAAACCATTAATAGGCTTGATAGTGCATTTCAATTCATAAATTACAAAAAATTATATATTTATTTCTATTGGCAAGGAATTATTTACATATGTGCTAAACCATTGCCACAACCAACACCTTTTACCCATTCTCCAACCACTCAATGCCATCACCAACACCCTCCTCCCCTTCTGCGACTCTTTCAACTGTCACCCCTACACTATCACCACCATCACCCTCTTCCCTAACCCCTCAACTGCCACCACCAACACCCTTCTCTCCCTCCCCCATCCCCTCTCCAACCCCCACCCCTTCGCTGCCACCACCAACACCCTCTTCCCTCTTCCCCAACCCTGCCATTCCCACTCCTCTATTGCATCCACTAGTACCCTCTTCCCATGATGTATACAGCGCAAAATGTGGACTTCGAAGAAACAAATATACGTCCTTTTGCAATATCTATTTGTGATAATCACATTTCCTATTGATTTGTTGTCGCTACAAATTTATTAAAAAGTGTTAATAAGAAATTTTAAATGAAATTTGATGGGATTTTCATTAATTGGTAATATTGTCACCTAATATTATCGTTATATGTGTGCATCTTATTCCCCAAATTTGAAAATTTGTTTGTATTAAGGCCCATTTTGGCAACAAAAAAAAGTCACCTCCTTTTTCAATTTTTTGTGTTTAGTGATTTTTTTTTTATATTTAAATTGTCTAAATTTTTTACTTTTTCCGTTAGTCTTGTCGAGACGAATTTAGAAACTATAAATATTTTTTGAAAAATTTTAGAAAAAAATCACTACAGACAAAAATAAGACAAAAAGATTGCTTGTTTTGGCTTGTTTTTGTCTTTTTTGAATTTTTTTTTTTTGAATTTTTTCTAAAAAAATTATAATTTTCCGATTCGTCTTGTTGAGTTGAATTTAGAAACTTAAAACTTTTTAAAAAAATTTTAAAAAAAATCACTAAAGACAAAAATAAGTCAAAAGAAAAAAGGCAAAAAATGCACTTCCCAAAACACCCCTAATTGTGTTGCATTTGATTTTCATAACGATTATAATGAATTGGGTTGATTGTAATATCATTAATTAATTAATAACAAATAAAAAAACAGTTACTCAGTTGGATCACTAACACTAGACGTAAGTGATTTACTCCTAGTAGTGAAATACAATAATTGAATGACAATGATTCTGAAGAGAGACTAAAATAGGAAACAAAGTGTATCCACTTCACTATAGTGATGGCAAAGTGGAATTCCAGTCAAACTGGTCCAAATCAATCAGATCATCATCAGCAACATCTAGCTGTTGTATTACTGGAGTAGCTGCCAAAGTGGAATCCCAAACAAACTGGTCCCAATCAAAGTGGCCATTATCATCAGCTTGAGCTAGCTCTTGTTGTATAACTGCTGCAGTAGGTTGCTCTTCTTGTTGTATAACTGGAGTAGCTGCCGAAGTGGAATCCCAAACAAACTGGTCCCAATCAAAGTGGCCATTATCATCAGCTTGAGCTTGCTCTTGCTGTATAAATGCTACAGTAGGTTGCTCTTCTTGTTGTATAACTGCTGCAGTAGGTTGCTCTTCTTGTTGTATAACTGGAGTAGCTGCCAAAGTGGAATCCCAAACAAACTGGTCCCAATCAAAGTGGTCATCATCATCAGGTGGAGCTAGCTCTTGTTGTATGACTGCTGCAGTAGGTTGCTCTTCTTGTTGTATAACTGTTGCAGTAGGTTGCTCTTCTTGTTGTATAACTGTTGCAGTAGGTTGCTCTTCTTGTTGTATAATTGGAGTAGGTTGGTCGTCTTTGACGGAGTAATGATCAATGTCGAAATCATCAACTGGTTGCTCTTGTTGTTTGATTTCTGCCCTGCGACGCTTCATTTTGATCGCACATAGGACATAGTTTTTGTCCTGCAACCATAAATATAAGTGTTTAGTAATTATTTGTAATATGCAAAAAAATATGTAAATGACTTTTGAAAAAAAACTTTGAAATTTAACATGAAAGATTAGGGGTGCAACTCGGGTGGGCTCAACCCGAGCAACCCGAGCCCAGCCCAAGTTTTTTTAGGGCTTGGGCAACTATATCTTGTAATCTGGACGGGACTGGGCAGATTTTTGATGCCCGAATTGTAATTCGGGCCGGGCTTGGGCAGAACCAATGGCCAACCCGAGCAACCCGAACCCGAATTAAATTTAATATATTATATAAATTATATAATATATAATATATAATATATATATAATTTAATAAATTATATAATATATATAAATTAAGTAAAAGAGTTAGTCTTAATTTTTAATTTTTATTTTTTGGTGACCAGAAAATAACTTTGAATAATTCTCAATTCTTTGTTAATTATCAATTCTACCTACAGGTTTCAAAACAAATCTACCTACAAGTTTCTGGGCAATTCGGGCAATTCGGGCTAACCCGAGTTCAAAATACAAAGCTTGGGCCGGGCTTGGGCAGCAAAGCTCGGGTTCATGTTCGGGCTTGGGCACTGCTCTGGGCAATTCGGGTCGGGCTTGGGCAGACCCCCAACCCGACTGAACCCGCCCGAGTTGCACCCCTATGAAAGATTAAACTAGCAATGACAAATGTCATCACAAATGTAAATTACCCCAATTTTAGGCATGAAATAAAAATCAGTACAAGAAAGATAACCAAATACTTGATTCAGAAGTTTAGAAAGTATTTCATAGTAACTCTGAGTACAAATAAAATCTTGCATCAAATCATGCTCAAAACCCTTTTTTTTTTAAATTTTTTTTTAAACTAGAAAGATGGGCAGGATATGAGTTTTGCAAATGAGGGACAAAAAAGCAGAGGAGGTGAAAAAAAAAAAAAGGGTTCAGGAGCTGTAGAGTTGGGCTCTAAATTGCTGCCAACAAACGGAAACCATATCTTGTCTATTCCTCAAATTTTCAAGATTTATGCTATTCGGAAAGATTACTAAATTTAAAAGTTGCTAAAGTTGTCTTTTAAGTTTTTTATAGTAAAAGTTACAAAGTTTTGAAACCGTGCAAGTGTTGTATTCGTATATTATTCTTTTAGATTGTGTTTCGATTATAAATTTGAGTAAATTAAAAAAAAGAAAAGAAAAAGATTAGTGAAACCCTTTTCGATTGAGTTTAATAATTAAAATAAACTTTTTCTGACAATTTTACTTATTGAAAATAGACAAATAATTTAAATTAAAAATAAATCAAAAGATTATGATTTAAATTTTTTTTAAAAAAATTAAAAATTAAGGGTTCATTTTGTTACAAAACTCAAATTCTAATTTTTTTATTTTAAACATTTATGTGTGTGTGACATGCACCCATAACCCCTAAAAAATTTCATTAGAAAACAACAATAAAAACATAAATCATCTAAACATGTGTGAATGATCTGTCTCTATGATCTGCACTATATCTTTGTTCTGTTATGTGATAAGACCTATATATCATGATCTGAACTATATATCATGATCTGCACTATATCTTTATTTTATCATGTGATAAACCTATGTATCATGATCTGCACTATATCTTTGTTCTGTCATGTGATTAGTTGTGTGTGTGAGTTTGATCTTGAAACTACCACATATCATATGGATGATAATCAAACCTCTTTCATTGAACAAAACAACATATGACAAATAAAATCAAAAAACAATAATTAATCAGAAACATAGAACTAGAGAGAAAGAACTCACTTTGATCAGTTGATCATCTTCCAGAGAAACACCTTCAAGACTGTACTCCTTCATGTCCCACACACTGTGTTCACTCGATTCTCTGTTGATATAATCGAAACTTCGCTTGCGTCCAGTAAGCCTTCCTTCATTATCATGAATAGGCTTGCCTCTGTCGAGTCCCTTCCACGTACCCTTCCCCACCATGCGATCAATCCTTTTTCCTTTCCCATTCTTCTTCTTCAACTCCGTAAAATAATAATACAACTTTGATTTGGTTCTCATTTTGCTGAATATCTTCGACAGTTCTTGATCGTCGTAGAGATTGCATTCATTCACTAAACCCTCTACCGGCAATGGCTGTCCTTTGGCCTTTGCTCTCAGATAATGAAGAACAAGTTCTCTGTCCGTTGGTATAAATTTGTATCCCATTGCAATCTTGGCTGCCATTGCTGATTTTTCTTGAGAAACAAAATAGTCGAAAAAAGTAACAAAAAGACTAAAGATTTATTTTTTTTTTCTTCTTTTCTTGGGAAATACTAAGAATTTGAGTGAGATTAGATTATGGAAACAATATGAGAAAGTAAAGTGAGAAGAGAGTAATATATAGGCTTTGAGACTCAGCCGACTATGTGTTTGAAGTGGGGTAGTCTTTGGTTTTAGATGAATTTCTTTCTTCAGTAATAAGTTTGCTTGCATTACAAATGCTATCTTCTGTGATAAATGAATATAGGATTGATTTTATTATTATCAAATGCTATCTTCCATGCATGGACTTTGTTTCCTATTTTAGTTTCTCTAAAAATCATTGCCATCCAATCTAAATCATGTAACTGTCGAATCTTCGCTATCAAACCTTTTTTTATTTTTTATTAATTAATGATATTACAATCAAGAGAGATTTAGTCAAAACTCTCTCATAATAAAATTCTAATGCATTAAGAATAACCATAAAAGGTTTTCCTTGAAAAATCTAACACATACCACTATCACCAAAATATAATTAGTGAGTAATTTAATATTTTAAATTTTAAAATAATATAAGTTTGGATTTAAATGTCAATTTTTTAAAATATTAGTATTTTTAAAATTTTCTCGTCATGATCTATCAAACAAGATTTATGTTGACTATGAAATTCTTCAAAAACAATAATAAAAAAAATATCATCGAAATTGATGTAAATAATAACATGTTACTCTGTCTTACTCTAATTCACAGTAACATTTTACTGTTACAAAAAACAGAGTACACACTAGATGAACCAACCAAAAATACACATACACAATATTTTTAAACTTGTATAAAATAAAATAAAAATGGTCCCCGTCAAAAGAGTTCTGTGATATATATATATATATGGGTAATATTGTCTAAGAAAAAAAAAATTACTATGTTCATACTCAATTATACGCCTCATCCTTAGGAAGTTTATGAAGCAAGATAAATTGAATTATTCTTTTCACCAAATAAGGATCCAATTGTGGGGTTTTGACTAAAATTAATAATAAGGGGACTTATGTACAGGTTCTAATGGTGGATTTATCATTCAATAGGTTCTATGATAATTAATAGCATTTTTCATCAAACACTATTAAAAAAGCCACTAATTGTTAATTTTTCGTGACAGTTTGAAAATTTTATCACAAAAAATGTTACTAATTACAAGTTTTAGCAATAATTTAAAAAAATTGTTACAAAAAAAGTCAATAATTTTCAACTTTTAGTAACAGGTTGCAAAAATTCGTCACAAAAACGTTATTAATTGTAAGTTTTAGCGATAATTTATAAAAATCGTGATAAAAAAAAGTTACTAATTGCCAATTTTTAACCACATATGCAAAACAATCGTCACAAAAAATTATTTTTAGCAACAATTTTACTATGACTTATTTTTAATACGACATGATATGAATTAAATCTAACTATTAGAACCTATTGATAATTTACCATTAATAATAATCATTATGCCTATCTAAGAAAAAAAATCATTATGAAAATCAAACACAACACAATTAATACAAATAAACTTCCAAACTTGAGGAATAAGACACGTGTACACTAAACAAAAAAAATTTAGTTGTCAAAAGTCAATATTTAGTCACCGAAAGCTTTAGTAACCTGAAACCTAAACTAACACTGCCCAATATTTCTTTGTCTTCTATTGTAGCATATTTGGTGACTAAATATTTTTTTAGTCGTCAATAATTAATATACCTTGATTGAAAAAAATTAGTAGTAAATCCTGAACAACGCAGACCAATTTAATTTTTTGTCGTCTACTATACAACTTTTGGCTAAATTTCTTTTAATCACCAATTTTAATCGCCAAAAGTGTAAATTGTTGTAGTGTGAGAAGATTCGAATCATGAACCTCCTAATGAGGTGTAAGAGCATCTCTACCCGATATGTCAATTTCAACATGGCAATCCAACAGTTCTATTTTGGCTGCAAGAATGAACTCAACCCAATATGTCAAAAGCTGACATGGCTTTGGCATCATCCCTTCATGTCAATTTTGATATGTTCCCCACTTCATGCCTTTTCTTTTTTCTTTTGTTTTCTTTTTTTTTCAAATAAAAGAAGACCAACAATACACAATTTGTGTGGTTATTAGTTCCCATGTCATGCAGGATTTTTTTACCAACGGTTAATATTATTTGAAAACCAACCTGTCTTGTCATGTACGGTAATTACTGTTGTAAATAAAATATTTTTTAATTATTTTTTATTTTATTTTATCATCTATAAATTTGGAGCTGAGCAAAATATTTTTTGAATCATTTAGGGGCAATGCATGTGATTTATTATGATATTTATGTATTGTCAATTTTTTTTTAAATATGTATTATAATTTTTCTTTTTTCATCAAATTAAAAAAAAAAATGTTTAAGTAGCAATGAATAGAAATTTTGAATTTTGTCAAAAAATTATTTTATAAATATAGAATTAAAAAAAATACTATTTAATGCCATCAAACCTCTTTTAAAAATAAATTTATCTTAATTAGTAAAATAAAAGAATTCAAATTTTAAAAATAATAGAATAATAAATTTAACATGTTAGGTATAGAGCGTTCATGTCAAATTGCCATCTAAGTCTTTAAAAAAATTTGACATCTCTAAGATTGAAGGTTTGAGTGGAAATGCTCTAAGGATTTTAGCCAACAAATTAACCTCGATTGGTTAATACAAGTAAATGTCGAATAAAACATAATATTAGGCAATAATATTATCAATTAGTGAAAATCTCATATTATATTATTGTAGCAATATAACTAACTAATTAAAAAAAAATTCTCATATCGCAATAGTGAGACTACATAGTTGAGTTTGTACAATTACTTACTAAATTCATTTACAATTATTTACTAACCGATGAAATCTTAAAGGTTGTTTGGAAAATAATAAATATATTTTTTAATTTTTTATATAAAAAATGTAAAAAAATAGAGATGATGTGACTTAGATAAGTTAAAAAAATAAAATATAAATATATACTTTTCTAGTATATGTCACCACCAAATAGTTAAAGTTTTTTTTTTTTTTTGGCAAAAAAATCACTGACATAATTGTGGAATATGGGAAAGGTTGTAGTCACAAATAGATCTTGACGTCATTTTGTTTTTTCCAATCTACATTTTATCCCTTTCTTTATTTTCAACAACTCTCCTAGTAACGAGACATGTCCCATATCAAAAGTTTGTAGAGCTGAAGTTGGGTATATAAAGCACCATTAGTGAATTTTCCGAGTTTGTTTCTTTCAACCAAACCTCTCAATCAAGTAAGATATGGGTCTATTAATATGATCCAAAAGTTTAAATTTATGTTGTTAAAATTACCGATACAAACTTTTGATGTGAGACGAGTTAAAATAGTGATTCATATGATTGGGTGCATAAATTAACTTTGATATCATTTTGTAATACCCCACCATTTACTTGTCCAAATAATTTGTGAATCTACCAACATGATCCAAAAATTTAAATCTAAATTTACTAATTAACAAGTTAATAGAACCTTATATTAACTTGTTAATAAATAACTTGAATTTAATAGAACCTTATATATCCAGAATAATTTTATGTACCCACAATTATCTATTCTGAATTTATCCCAAACAAAATTGTGTAATTATAATTGAATTTGTGTAATGTGATGTCTATGTAAACTACAAAATAATAATTCTGAATAAATTTAGAAAATAAGAATGAATTTATAATATTACTTGTATATCCAAGATCACTCATGCAAAAATCTGACAAGTGACTATTGCCTCGACAAACCTTCACCACCAGTCCACATGTTTGCAGCAACCACCACCTGTCACCAATTCATTCTCCATCATCATTGGTAAGTCCTTTCCTCCGCTTCTCTTTGCCTCACTATATCACCTATTCATATATATACATAGGCTCATTTCTGATGTACCAAAATATATATGTCGATATAGGAAAATGTCTCGTAGCTCAAATTTTGTGGCTCAAAAGTGGCTCAAATGGCCAAAACGACGTCGTTTTGGCCATTTGTATGTTGTTCTGTACTCAAAACGACGTCGTTTTGACTATTTGAGCCACTTTTGAGCCACAAAATTTGAGCTACGTAGCATTGTCGATATATATATATACACACTAGTGTATATCCGTGTTTGAAGGTACGGTGAAAATATTGTTGGGATTAAAATGTAATTGACTATAAAATTATTGGGTTAAAATGTAATTTAAAATGTAATTAATTATAAATAGATAGTCTATTTGGTTTTGGATTTTCAAATGAATTTTAGATTTTTGAAAAGAGTTTGTCAGACTTGAAATTTTGTTTGGTTGTATATTTTAAAAATAATTTTTACAAATTTAAAATTCAAAATTTATTTCGTTTTGAAGTTTTCAAAAACAGTTTTTAAATTTTATTGTCCAATTGAATTTAACAATATTTTTTACTAGAAAAAATTATTTTTAACAATAAGCAAGTTTCAATAATATCATTGTGATTGATGTAGTATTTGAACTCAAATTCTCAACGCAAAAATAGTTGCATTTTTGTTTGTCAAACAGAAATTTGAGATTGAAAAAATGGTGGTGTCCATGATTAGTAATGGCGGAGGTAATGTGATGAAAATTGTTGGAATTTATCAAGAAAACATAAAAATAATGATGATACAATTACTTTTTTATACTCGTACAAATGCAAACAAAGACCATATCATCAAATATTTATTACTGTACATTCTTTTTTTTTTAATCCACTTGTAATTTGCAAAGAAAATAAGCATTTTATTACACTGACCAACAACAGTACCCAATTAAATTTCTATATTTTACTTTGATGTTTGAGGGAGGGGGTTTCAGATCAAAGTCGGTGGGGTGGGGATTATTTTTTGGCTAAATGTCATATAAGACTCTGTACTTTCTTACCTTTTCATTTTAGTTTTTCCTTTTTGCTAGACACACTTTCAACTTGGATCACAAAACTCATCACTTTTGCAATATGTATTCATCGGAGTGGACGAAACAGTTGCATATAGTTCTCTAATTGTGCGTAAACTTGGTGCTTTACCCATTTCTTGAAAAATCATATTTTTTTTAGAGAGTGAGTTTTGGTTGAAATAAAGAAGAGAGATCTCATGGCTATAATTTTGCATTAATTTTAATCTAATGGATGAAATCTACCAATTTATATGGTTTGGTGTTCATTTTACTGTGCAGAAAATTAAATAAATGAAAAATAAATAAATTGTATACTACTGTAGTCTTAAACATAGATTTTCAAGTACATCAAAACTATAAGATTTTAACAAACCCCAAAGTGTAAGTCCCACAACACAGAAATATTAAAAAAAATCAGATGAAATACACTAGCCAATGCTCTGCAATAGAAAAAAATAAACACCACCAGCCAGTACTCTGCAATACAAGAAAATGCCCAATAACAAATTAAGCACATCAGTCAATGTTCTACAATACAAATAAAATGATAAATAAATAAATCACATCAACCAATATGTACAATAAAATAAATAACAAATTAAGCACATCAATCAGTGTTCACAATAGAAAAAAAATGACAAATAAATAAAGCACATCAGTCGTGCTTTGCAATACAAAAAAATTACAAAAATTATGTAATGAATAATTATTTAAATATAGATTAATATATGGAAGCAACACCCTTCTTGAAAAAAATATATGGAAGCAAAAATTGAAATTCAACCAAATAAAGATATGATTAGTTTTCTTTAACCTAATTGAAGAACATAGAAAGAGGAACAACAAAACATATAAAGAAAATCGAAATAAGTAATAAATTTCAAAATTTTAATAACCTAATGAATTTATCATAAATATAGGCTTCCCACCTCATTTTGACATAATTGGGGTGATGCCTTCAAAAGTTTTCACCTCATTCTCTAACATATTTTCAAAATCAACTTTGTTTAAGGAAGAGTTTATATTAGTTTAATAAAAAATCAATTTAACAAAACATCAAATATCAATAAGAAATAAAATAAATAAAATAAAACTAACCCAAGCCTCTTTGAAGACTAACCTTATTGTTGATAACAGAATATCATGGATGACACAACAAACCCAAGCTACTTCAAAAACCAGCTGTGTTGGAATGTCATAGGTCTTGAAAAGATAAACGAATTTAGAAAGAAATCATGAAAATAGTGCATCAAAATACACTGGTCTTTCTTAATAAAGAAACATAAAATTCATAATCATGATCAAATAGGGGGGGGGGGGGGGGAAACTAAAGTCAAGTACATAAACATTAAGAGGCAACAATACTATAACCTCCTCCTCCTTTAACCCACTAACAAATTATTCATTTTCAATGAAATTCTAACATCTTGCACAATAAACACTAAATTTACACAAAAATCCATGTTAAGCATATGTGACTTTCCCCAAAATATGCAAAGATACTAAATTAAATCGTTACACTTAAATTTAGTGAATTTGCAAAGGCACTTTACGGTCCACACTGAATAACCACCCATAAGATCCAATATTTTACGTTGATAGAGACTTTACAAAAATATTAGAAATCCACTGAACTACATATTAGTAGGAAGTTTTATAAAAGTAGTTAACATCAAGGATATACTTTACAAAATATTTGCCATATAATGTCTTCAAACTTGTTCTTTTACAAAAAGTACTTGGGATGCCTCTCTAATTGGTGAGTCCAATTGCCTTGAGTCCACCGTCAACATTGTACCCATCTACAGTGGCTTTGTCAATTGCCTTGCTCATACAAATCCTCATACTCTCCCGAATCTCCATCAGATCATGTTCTACCCATCTACAGATTCACAAACAAAACAACAATAAAAAAACAGAGCAATCACAGAAAGAGAGAGAGAGAGTTCTTCATACCCTGCTTGTGGGTAGAACTGAGTGAACTCAACCTAGTGAGATCTAATTGGGTGGGCATTTTTGTTGTATAGAATGAATCTAGTGCTGGTGGTTCCTTGATCGATTGACCCAATAAACACATTCTCTTTCGACAATTCTATTATTCTCTTCCTCCTTCGAAGAGTGTTATGTTGCGTCTCAAATTGACCAAAAAATAGAGCAAAACAGAGTTATGAAGATGAGGACACACACAAAGCGAGAGAGAGAGAGAGGGTGTGTTCAAAATTTAAAATCAGAAAGAAAGAGATGAGAGGAGCAAGTGTGTGAGAGAGACAGAGTGAGACATTTTCAACCGTTAGATTGATATCAATCTAATGGTCACTATTTTGACAAAGGGACAAAAGTCCCATTAGGATAAAAAAAAAACAGAGCTGTTTTGTTATACGAAAAATAGATATTGAAACAATATGGATTAAGGATACCTTATTACAATTCCATCGGAGCAATGTAGTCTTCTTTACCCTCTTGAGCTCCGTAGCTTTTAATTAAAAGTTCGATTTGATCATAATTAAAACACAATTTTAATTAAAATACACTTTCAATTTATTTCCTTCTTTCATCATTTGTGTTTTTTTTTTAAACTTTAGTTACTTCCCTCTTCTATTTGGAAAATTTTATATCTTTATAAAAGATCCTTTATAATGTTTTCAAGTTTATTGTTTTGTAAGGATGCATAATTTATTGAAAATTAGTAATATTAAGGATTAAAAGCACCGTGCTCATCTTCACAAACTGTACAGTAAAAAAAAATTACACATAGATTATGCATATGCTTCAAAATATCACATTTCTCCATGCTCCAAAACAAACTTAAAAAGAACTATACCACTTGTGTATTTTTTATTCCCTTTCTTGAGTAGTTTTCCTTCCCTTTTCCTATAAGCTTCTTATTTGCCTTTACCTTTGCCTTTCAAAAAATAAGCAAAAATTATTAACAAAAAACATGAGAAGCAAATAAATTTGATTAGTAGGCTTACCCCACGAACACAAAGGACGTTGAAGTCCCATTCATTATGGATAACACTGACATTTCTGTTTTGAAAAAACTAAACCTGTGTATATATAAAAAAATCATATTAAGAAATGTAGATTAAATAAAAAATTAGTACAAAGATCTAATATTACTGTTTCCTCCAACATATCATCCACCTGTAAAAAATAATACAAAAGCATTTGATTATGAGAAAAATTATAAATAATTAGTAAGAAATTAAGCCTCGATTCATAAAATATAAACTAAACATACATAACCAAAAATATGAATGTTGTCCATGATTTGAATTAAAATGAACACCAAGGTTGTTGAAGAGGTTGAAACATCACAGACCTGTAGTGAAAAAATAACTCATTTAATAGTGCATTAAATAGATTGGGTTTAAATACCAATGGGTTGTACAATGATTGTTTGATTACTTAATTGCGCCATAATTTAAGTACAACAGGCTATTTCTTTCTCACTATCATTCTAATTTTCAGCAATCAAATAAAAACAAATGATCACAAAACACTACTTTGCATCTTAAAAAGGAAATCCAATTCACACATTTATCAAAATGACCCAAATCATTTATCAGAACACTAATCACATTTGAAACACTTCAATCTCATTTATGCTTTTATTTGGTACACTGAAATGAGATGAAATTAAATGAAATGGTAATTCCTTACACTTTCCGATGGAATGATCATTCCCTTATAATAGTTAACAACAATGATTTAGACCACTAAAAAATACATCACTAATAGCACTAATACATTGGGAATGGCAAAAAAAAAAAAAAAAAAAAAAAAAAAAAAAAAAAAAGAAGGCATAGAAAGTGGGCAAGGCCCATTGCCACATCATTAGTGCTCCTCCTAATGCTCCATTTTTAGTGCTCCCAAGCATTTTTCAATAGTTAATGATGACTCCCATTACAATAAATTTTTCATTATTCTTTTAGTCAACCAAACATGAGAAGTGTAAGGAATCTTTACACTTTATTACAGTAAACCAAACACTACCTTAGAGTTTCATGTGACATTTTATTGCAAAAGATTAAAACATAGGGAAAAGGAAAACTAGGAAAGAAACTCAATCAAATTGTCAAGTAAATAGTATGGAAGTAAACAACATTTTTCCTTCCTCTAATCAATCATTAATTTGAAGACACTGCAAGTTGAAATTCCAATCTAATCTAAATATGCAAAATTCCTTTCAATACAGTACACCACCTCTATGGTAGTGATGTTGTACATACAATTGGTTGTTGGATGAATTTTGGTCAAAAGTCTACCCTTTTTGGCACTAATTTTTTCGGCCAAGCACATCTTGTAAGAGAGAGGTTACATTGCAAGAAAAAAATATAGGAGAAGTAGAAAGAAGCAAATCTATGTAAAACCAAGTTAGAAGTTAGTTAAAGACCCAAAATATAGGAGAAGCAAATCAATTTCCAACAACACATAAAACATATTTTCAGAAACTTCAATCCCATCCCATTTAGACTATTAACTCTATAGTTTCTGAAAATCTATATAAATATAAAAAAATGGCTGGTATGGATTACAAATATAAGTAGGACATTTCCCAAAGCATGAAGGGCATGGCCAAGTGATTCCACATGAATAACTGTTTGGGACCCACTTTGAATGTTAGTGCTGCAAAGGTATCTAGGAATTGTTATTAAGATATCAAACATATCAAAAAAGTCCAAAAAACAGCAAAACAAATACAAAATGTAAAGGATAGTACTCGTACATTTGAATAAGTGGATTAAGGCATTGTGTCCGACAAATGGTTTTACCATCTTTCTTCAGCAGAATATAAGATTCAAAACCAGTTGCAAAATTGCCTGCACATGATAAGGAAGATTCAGAATAAAATGGATATCAAACCTGTGCAATTGTAGCTCTCCAGTTTTACCATTTAATTTGTATCATATGCCATAGAGATCAACACTTTTCTGAAATTTCAATTTTTGGGATGTCATCAAATTAGACAACCTATAGCATGCTAGATGTCAACAACCTTATTTGTCTGACTGGTGACTATGTCCTTATAACATATATTGAAACAGCATAGTTGGGTTAGCAGTCAATAGTTAAACCGTCGCCCAGAAAAATGGAGTTGAAGAACCAAAAGAACAGCCCACCTTCATTTGGTTGCTCATTTAAGTTATACTGAGCATCTACCATTCTTAGACCTGCAAAAATGGGCCATATACCAAACATAAGAATACTGAAATAATAAAAATAAATAAATTTGATGCAAAAACAAAAACGAATGAAAGAGGTCAGCCAACTACGTTGGTAAAAACTATAAATGGAAGAACCACTGAAGCAGTCATCTTAGCCAGAGGTGGCAACTAGCAAGAAGAGAAGTACCACTCTAAAGCCTAAAGTTCTAACTCAGAAGCACAGAATTTTCACTAAGGATATATCCATTTATCAAGATTTTCGTCAGGAAGTTGCAAAGCCCTCTAGCTTTTTTTATCCTCATCCTTATGTTTTTTCCTATACCTTCTTGTTCCTAACTTTTGAGTTTAAAACCTTGAAAGTTTTTTATTTTTTCTGTTTAAACTCAATAGTCAAAGTTCGCACTGTTCAATACGCATAAAAAAATGTCATTGAGGAAATAAGTTTTCTTCATACATGCTTACAAAAGCTACATATTAAGCTGCATCATCAAGTTGCTCTTTAACACTGTAGTGAATGTCTTAGATGCTGTAAAAGTGTTGTGTTGACTTTCTGCAACCAGAGTTCCCTGAAACATGACCAACTCTGCCACATGAAATGGCATTCAGTGCACCATTTACCTCACAAACATGGAGTGCAAAAAGTGACCCCATAGCTTACACAAATTGCTTCAACATGAAAGTAGAATTAAATGCAACAAAATTTTCTTAGCATTGAATTATTAAATATATACAAATCATCTTCCTTTTCTGTTTGGTTCCAAATTTTGCACTGAAAGAAACATGTGAATGTTGTATTTATAAATTTCATTAAAAAATGCTATTCAAGCCTCCGTTTCTGGCAGATCCCATGAAGTACTGTCCAATATGTGACCAAATCAGCAAACCTCCGGTTTTTCATCATCTCCCTCAAAAAGTTCACTTCTTCATCAACTTCTCCATCAAGAGCCAAAGAGTTCACAAGGGAGTTGTATGCCTTACTGCTTGGAACAAACCCTTTCTTCATTTCATTACACAAATCCCTACCATTTTTCGTTCTCCCTTGGACACATAGCCCATGAATCAAATAATCATAGGAATATGAATTGGGCCACCACATCCATTTTTTCTCTATCTTGCAACTTGTAAACTTAATATGGTCATGGAAGATGGATTGGGTTTCTAAAAGTTGAGTGGAACAAAGCTGTTATATCGAGATGTAAGTGGTTCCTATTCATCAATAATCAAGACTAAGTCTAGTGTAAATGTGTTAAAGCCTAATTGCTGAAACAAAGAAGTTTCTACGAAGTTAAACACCCCCAGTCTTGTTCATGGTCGTGGAGAAAAATAATAACAGTGAAACACACTAAGATTATCACCTTTAACATGGCTGCACAAGGCAATTCATAAATACTATAAGTAGTATGCATATGCCAAGCACGCTGATATGTTAAGTTGAAACCATCTAGCAGATATTTCCACACATTAACATTCTAGAACATAAATTGATCAACGTCTTAGATGCCTGATAAATAGAGCATTTGGGCCCATTCAAAGTCTGAAACCTGATCAAAGTAATACATTCACACACCCTCCTAGGAAATACTTAAGGATCATCAACAATTTGGAAGAAATTTATTTAAATACATCAACAATCATTTAGCTGTTGGACTATGATCTAGGACAGCTCAATGTTACATCAGTTTGTCAAGTGAAAGAAAAATACATTGCTCATAAAATAAAATAAAATAACTGCTGAAGTTTTAAAAAACCAAGAGGTTGAGTATTTGAAACATCAACAATCACCTGCGAAAGATGTCTCATATGGTATGCCAGTTTGTGCTCCTTCCAGACAATGGATCACCTGCTCCTTCCAGACAATGGATCACCTGCTCCAAACAATTACAAAGGTAAATATTAAAGAGAGAAACAATAATGAAAATAGCACAGACAATTAAGCAAGCAACCAAAATAATCAGATTTACTCATTTGATCAACCATTTCATTGTCAAATACTACATGACGCAGCAGAATAAATCACACGAGGCAAGATATCGTTTTCTAGCAGACGAACAAAATCCTTGAATCCAAAAGGAAGAAGAAAAACAATTTCAAGAACTGAATTATATTGCATCAAAGATGATTTGTCCTAAGGCATACATGCGTATTTATAATAAACTGAACCATAATTAAATAAGGAAACAAGGAATTAGGATAATTCCTTGCTAAACACGAAAATAAACAGAAAATTACCAAAAATAGAAAATATGATTTAAGCCCAAATCTACATACTAAGAAACAATAGAAATGCGCCAAAACAGACGGTACTAAAAACGGACTTCCCAAAATAAAGTTATTCCCAAAACGACACTTTTTTAAAACGGCAAAATCGCTAATTTGAAATGAAGAAATTTGGCTAAAATCCACCATTCATCATCGCCGAGGACGGCAATGACTTTGATTTAAAATGTTGTTTCCGATTAGACTACCAAATTTGAGACACTTTCGAGCTCGTCCCAAAAGTGTCACTATTGCTCTCAATTTGGTTTCTTTCTTGCCTTTTGGCGGTCCAATTTTTCCAAGTCTTCGGCTACTTGTTCTATGACTGCCTCATTTATAAATTAGTTAAGCAGTGGAGATCTTATTATTACTTCTTTTGGTTACTTGCCATGAAGTAAATTGAATTATTTTCCTGGTTAAATTAATAAGAAAAGGCCTTCCATCTAAGCTTCAAACCTCGAACATGGGCTCTTAAGCACTACATTCAATTCAAAAAGTGTTAGATTAATTACCACAGTGCATTATGCCATCAATTCACAGGTTAGAAATGCTATCAATTAGTGATAGTGCACAATGTACTCAACTGCATTGATGAACATAGCACCAATTAAAGCACATAAGAGAATATCAAACTTCAACAAGGACATACATATTTTTTCACATGGTAGTTGTGGCTAAATCATATGCCCTAGCATCCTTTGTGCCTCCTAAAAGGAACCTAGGTTCTTAAATTACATGTCTGATATGTCATATGCCTTTTTCCAAATTATATCTATAAAAAGCTAACTGGACTTACATGTAGAAGAGCAGTTGCAATCATAGGCTGCAATACATTAAGCTCAAAATGGAAATTTCATCCACCCATTGTAGTGACAACATGTTTTCTCACTACTGAGTTCTCCAATTAATGTTTATCATCTAAGTAAACCAAAATAAGACAGTAAACTTACCTGAGTGCAAACCATAGTAAGGGCCTCTCATCTTAATTTTCATTCTAAGGGACTAATAACAGAGCTAAAGAATAAAACTCAATTTCTTCAATTCTAGTTTCTGACAATTTCTAAGTAGATAAACAGAGGCAAATGGAGAAATATGATCAGACAAAACGAAAACATGCTGAATTTTCAAGCTTAGGAAGCAACAAAAAAAAAAAAAAACAAAAAAATGAAGAAATAAAATTGAATTGCATTCATTGAATAATTGAAATCATCAAATTTGAATATTGCACAGGTCATCCGTCGATCCAAACCCTAAGAGCATATTCAAATTGCAAAATAAGAAGAAATGAAGGAAGATAGAAACAGAGAGAAAAACTTCCGAGAGAGAGTACCTTGAACTCGATCAAAACCCTAGATGTAGATTCAAATCCAAAAAGAAGAAGAAACAGAGAAAGAAACTTGAGAGAGAGAGAGAGTGTACCTTCAATGATTGAGTTCGAAAGAATCAGGAAAAGCTGATTGTGCTTTTAGAAAGAAACAGAGATAGCACAAGATTGAGAAGAACATTAAGAAGAGAGAGAATGAGATTGAGGGACAGAGAGAGAGAGAGAGAGAGAGAGAGAGAGAGATTCATACCAATGTCAGACCGAGAGAAAGACAGAGCGAGAATGCATGCGAGAAAAGAACGATCATTGTGAAGGACTAGGGCAAATATAAGGCAAAAGGGGAAAATAAATAGAAGAAAATAAACAATAAATTAGTTATTTGCGACTGATTATCAGGTGGTCGCAAATTATAGGGTAGCAAAAGGCCTTTTTTCTAGTAGTGTAATAACATGTTACTCTGTCTTACTCTAATTCACAGTAACATTTTACTGTTACAAAAAACAGAATACATATTAGATGAACCAACCAAAAATACACATACAAAATATTTTTAAACTTGTATAAAATAAAATAAAATAAAAATGGTCCTCGTCAAAAGAGTTATGTGATATATATATATGCACGGGCAATATTGTCTAAGAAAAAAATTTTTACTACGTTCGTACTCATTTATGTGCCTCCTCCTTGTGGAGTTTATGAAGCAGAATAAATTGAATTATACTTTTCACCAAATATGGATCCAATTAATAATAAAGGGACTTATGTATAGGTCCTAATGGTGGATTCATTGTTCAATAGGTCCTATGATAATTAATAGCATTTTTCATCATACACTATTAAAAAAGTCACTAATTATTAATTTTTCGTGACAATTTGAAAATTTTATCACAAAAAATATTACTAATTATTAGTTTTAACGACAGTTTAAAAAAATCGTCACAAAAAAATCACTAATTTTCAGCTTTCAGTGACAGGTTGAAAAACTCTTCACAAAAACGTCATTAATTGTAAGTTTTAACGATAATTTATAAAAATCGTGATAAAAAAAAAAGTTACTCATTGTCAATTCTTAACCACATGCAAAAAAATCGTCACAAAAAATTATTTTTAGTAACGATTTTATTACGACTTATTTTTAATAGGACATGATATGAATTAAATCCAACTACTAGAACCTATTGATAATTTACCCTTAACAATAATCATTATGCCTATCTAAGAAAAAAAATATTATGAAAATCAAACACAACACAATTAATACAAATAAACTTCCAAACTTGAGGAATAAGACACATGTACACTAAACAAAAAAAAAAATTAGTTGCCAAAAGTCAATATTTAGTCACCGAAAGCTTTAGTAACCTGAAACCTAAACTAACACTGCCCAATATTTCTGTCTTCTATTGTAGCATATTTGGTGACTAAATATTTTTTTAGTTGTCAATAATTAATATACCTTGATTAAAAAAAATTAGTAGTAAAATCCTGAACAATGCCAACCAATTTAATTTTTTGTTGTCTACTATACAACTTTCAACTAAATTTCTTTTAATCGCCAATTTTGATCGCCAAAAGTGTAAATTGTTGTAGTGTGAGAAGATTCGAATCATGAACCTCCTAATGAGGTGTAAGAGCATCTCCACCTGATATGTCAATTTCAACATGGCAGTCCAACAGTTCTATTTTGGCTGCAAGAATGAACTCAACCCGATATGTCAAAAGCTGACATGGCTTTGGCATCATCCCCTCATGTCAATTTTGATATGTTCCCCACTTCAGGCATTTTCTTTTTTCTATTCTTTTCTTTTTTTTTTCAAATAAAAGAAGACCAACAATGCACAATTTGTGGTTATCAGTTCCCACGTCATGCAGGGTTTTTTTTTTACCAACGGTTAATATTATTTGAAAACCAACCTGTCTTGTCATGTACGGTAATTACTGTTGTAAATAATATATTTTTTAATTATTTTTCATTTTATTTTATCATCTATAAATTTGGAGCTGAGCATGTGATTTATAATGATATTTATGTATTGTCAATTTTTTTTAAATATGTATTGTAATTTTTCTTTTTTCATCAAATTTTTAAAAAAAAAAATGTTTTAAGTAGCAATGAATAGAAATTTTAAATTTTGTTAAAAAATTATTTTATAAATATAGAATTTAAAAAAAAAATACTATTTAAATGGCATCAAACCTCTATTAAAAATAAATTTATCTTAATTAGTAAAATAAAAGAATTCAAAATTTAAAAATAATAGAATAATAAATTTAACATATTAGGTACAGAGCTTCCATGTCAAATTGCCACCTAAGTCTTTAAAAAAATTTGACATCTCTAAGATTGAAGGTTTGAGTGGAAATGCTCTAAGGATTTTAGCCAACAAATTAACCCCGATTGGTTAATACAAGTAAATGTTGAATATAAGATAATATTATCGATTAGTGAATCTCATACTATATTATTGTAGCAATATAACTAACTAATTAAAAAAAATTTGCCATATCACAATAGTGAGACTACATAGTTGAGTTTGTACAATTACTTACTAAATTCATTTACAATCATTTACTAACTGATGAAATCTTAAAGGTTGTTTGGAAAGTACTAAATTAATATATTTTTTAATTTTTTATAAAAAAATATGTAAAAAAATATAGAGATGATGTGACTCACATAAGTTAAAAAAATAATATATATATGTACTTTTTTAGTATATGTCACCATCAAATAGTTAAAGGCTTTTTTTTTTTTTTGGGCAAAAAAATCACTGATATAATTGTGGAATATGGGAAAGGTTGTTGTCACAAATAGATCTTGACGTCATTTTGTTTTTTCCAATCTACATTTTATCCCTTTCTTTATTTTCAACAACTCTCCTAGTAATGAGACATGTCCCATATCAAAAGTTTGTAGAGCTGAAGTTGGGTATATAAAGCACCATTAGTGAATTTTCCGACTTTGTTTCTTTCAACCAAACCTCTCAATCAAGTAACATATGGGTCTCTCTGTTATTAGAATCGTACGATTTGCGATTCGAATCGTGCGATTCGAATCGTACGATTTGATTCGATTCAGTAGGTAATCGATTCGAACAGGTTGTGTGAATTGCAAATAGCTATGAATTGTAGGTGAATCGGTGAATCGAATCGGTGAATCGTGAATCAATTCAATTCACTAAAATCGATATTTGGCTTTCTTTTTTGAGTTTTTATTGTTGGAAAAGGGTTCATACAACCTTTTTAAGGTCTCTAAGATTACTATATGTCATCTTTTGACTTTCTCTTCCTCCCTATTTACTCTCAAATACACAAACTTTAGCGGGGGAAAAAAAAAAAAAAGAACTCTCTACAATATTCTAGGCTTACATATTCAATTTTATCTAAATACTTGCATTTACAAAATGAATTTTTTGAAGGCATCAAGTGAGATTTTTGAAAAAGTTTGAAGATTTTGGTTTTTTAACCTTGTAAAAAGTTAAAAACATTGTTTTTGAGTTATTGTTATTTGAAAATTGAAAGTTTGTCTTCGTTTGCTTTCATCATTAAGAACAGTTGATAATAAATAGTATCTAAAAGGGAAAAAGGTGAAGTGGTAAACATTGGAATCAATGTTAACTTCTTACTTAGACCACATGATCATCATTTAAAATAATATTTTTAGTGATTTGTGTCTAAATATTTCATATTTATTAGATATATTTAATATCTAAGTGTGTAGATATATTTTCTATATAATTAAAAAAAGATGACCGAATCTTTACGATTCACGATTCGATTCGATTCGCGATTCGGTACAATACCATTTCGATTCACGATTCGAATCCCGATTTGACAACTATGATGGGTCTATTAATATGATCCAAAAGTTTAAATTTATGTTGTTAAAATTACCCATACAAACTTTTGATGTGAGACAAGTTAAAATAGTGACCCATATGATTGGATGCATAAGTAAACTCTGATATCATTTTGTAATACCCACCATTTACTTGTCCAAATAATTTGTGAATCTACCAACATGATCGAACAATTTAAATCTAAATTTACTAATTAACAAGTTAATAGAACCTCATATTAACTTGTTAATAAATAACTTGAATTTAATAGAACCTTATATAGCCAAAATAATTTTATGTACCCACACTCATCTATTCTGAATTTATCCCAAATGAAATTGTGCGATTGTAATTGAATTTGTGTACTGTGATTTCTATGTAAACTACAAAATAATAATTCTGAATAAATTCAGATGATAAGAATGAATTTATAATATTACTTGTATATCCAAGATCACTCATGCAAAAATCTGACAAGTGACTATTGCCTCGACAAACCTTCACCACCAGTCCACATGTTTGCAGCAACCACCACCTGTCACCAATTCATTCTCCATCATCATTGGTAAGTCCTTTCCTCTGCTTCTCTTTGCCTCACTATATCACCTATTCATATGTATACATAGACTCGTTTCTGATGTACCAAAAAAAATATAAATATATATATACGTAGGCATTATTTTTAAATTTTGTCTTTGTTTTCTCAACCTAAAATTTCTGTCCAAATCCTGCTATTGACTTTCTACCTTGAATTTTATATTTGAATTTTTTTTAATTGAAGTGGTTGATTATTTGTTAATTGATGTGGCAGAGGGGTTGGGGGAGAGGGATGAGGGATGATGGTTGTAATAGAGGAGTGGGAATGGCGGGGTTGGGGAAGAGGGCGTTGGTGGGTGGTGGCAGCAGAGGGGTGGAGTTGGAGGGGTTGGGAGAGGAAGAAAAGGATATTGGTGGTGGCAGTTGAGGGGTTTGGGGAGAGGATGCTGGTGGACACAACAATTCATCTAGTTGTCAAGCCATTCTCAACTTCCAGATTTGTTTCAAATTGATGACACATTGGCGGCGCCAATAGATCCATCCAAACACACAACCAAAGACAATACAAAAAAATAGCCACACATTGAAATCAGCAAAGCAGATAAGGCAAACACTTATAGATTCATAACGAAGCATAGCATTTCAGTTGATGAAGTCAAAAATGTAGAAATCCAACAAGGTTTAACTGCCAAACAAAAATTAAGAAAAAATTATCATAGGTTTCCTTTGAAAATAGGGAAAGTGAGAAAAACCTGTCTACTGAGTATTAGTGGCCCTAGTGTAGACCTGCTGGCTCGCATGAGCAGACACCATCCTAATGGAACCTCTTGCCATCAAATCCTTGATTGCCTTGCGTGCTAGGGATCCATTAATCTGAAAGTGGGGTGAAGAAAAATTATCAATAAAAACTCACCATTGACTCAGACATATAAATCCAGTGTGCAAACAATCTTTGCATCTAACGGTGCACGCCAATTATAATGGTCTAGAAGCACCAGAATTTACAACTACAGATAAAGAAGGAAGAATTCAAGCATACCCTCAATCTGTCAGACAGGATCGATGGAGTGACAAGCTTGTGCTTTGAAGCTTCTGAAAGAAGCTTATCATATGTTGCCTTGCGAAAAGAACCATGTTGTTTACCTTCTCCTTTTGCTTGCCTTTACTCCATTTCTGTACAAAAATCAGTTAAATTAGAATTAGAATACTAAGAGATTGCTAAGCTATTGAACTCGGTAAACCCATAAAGACAACCAGCATTTAAATGATTTGTGAAGCGCATAATAATTGTTATATAAAAGGCATAGTATCATAGTAATTATGGGAATTTCACTACTTGGTGCAGAGTAAATGTAAAATGCAAATAAAGCCGTATAGCACTTGAGCAAAAACAATAATCACAACCAACAACCATATGTAAAAGATAATTGATTATGAATATTAGATAAATGATCACAAATTCACAATATATAGCATGCATAAACTAATTCAGACAACTAATTTCTCATAAAAAGATAATTGATTATGAATAATAAAAAATACGTAAACAAACCCTAATCAATATGTAAACTGAACACAGCCATCATAAAGAGGGTCTGAATCAACGAGTTTGACAACCATAAACACCCAATTCAATGCCATTAAGCCCTAAATAATACAAAAAGTGTACTTCAATTAGTAGCCATTTCATACTCCCAATAGGTACATCAAGCAAACCCTCACCATTGATTCATCACATCACATCACAAACTAGGTTCCAAGTTTCTCAGATTTGCTAAGAATAACACCAGAAAACCCAAAAGAAAAAACCTTAAATAAATCAGAAATCAATCAAATGATTCCAAAGAAGCAAATTTCTTACAACAATTGATTCTATTTCAGCAATGCATTATTAAACGCAATCTGACACATAATGAAAAACCCAACAACATTCACAAGTAAAACCTCAACAATCAGCAATGAAGTAACAAATCAAGCTCTCAAATTTAACACAAATGGAACTTCATAAACCCTAACCCCAACAAACCCATGATTCTTACCTTCTTTTTCTGCTTTCCTCCGCCAGATTTCGCCGGCTTCGACGACGGCGGAGCCTTTTCCTTCTTCGGGGCCTAATAACAACAAATAAACAAAGTGCTTTGCTTTCTCAAATTAAAAACACAAAAACAGAGAACACAAGACGAACATTAAAGAGTTATGATTTGTTTGTTATACCATGACGATTTTTCTAGGGTTTTGGCGGAGATTTTTTTGGGTGAAGCTGCTGCGGCTGGGATTTAGAGCGCCGTGAAGGGTTCAGATAGGGCAACAAACAGAGTATATATCTGTATGTGTAAATGCGTATACTTGATTGATATTGATAAGAAAAAAAAATAGGGGCTTTGTGAAAGAGCAATGATTCATCCCCTTTTCCCCACACCCCCTTTCCCCTTTGACTCCGTCTCTTTTTTATTGGTTACATTTTTTTTTTCTTTTTCTTTTTCTTTTTTTTTCTGCTCCTCCAATCATCACCCACCACGTGACAAAGGGGGGTGAGGGGGTGACCCCCAAAAGGGGGTCTCAAGCATTATTCTTTGTGAAATATGATTATTTACACAAAAACTCTTAAATTAAAATATAATTTTAATCTTTTAAATTATACTTTTAAATTATTAAAATGTATCATTTTATCTCCTCAATTATTGAAAAGTATCACATTGTACTCTAACGAAAGAGGACAAAGTGAAACACGCCAATAATTTAAGAGGTTTATTTATATGTTTTTATAGTTTAGGAAGCAAAGTAATACTTCTCAATAGGTTATGGATTTTATTTGCACGGATTTAGGTCATGTTTGTTTGGCTCCATAAGTGGTTGGATTGGACTATCAATTATGTAGGTCCTACATAGCCTATGTTTGGTTGACAAAAATAAAAGTGGATTAGTAGTGCCATGAGACTATGAATACCCTCATAGAGGAGGGATTAGCTTAGTTGGATTTTGGGTGAGATTAGGAAAATAGTGAAGGGATTGAGTATATTTTATAAATTTATTTTTTATTTTTTTACCAAGTGTACCTGTTTGTTTTAATAGTTGTTCTAATTTTTTTAATATAGAAATTATTTATTTATTTATTTATTTATTTTATATAAAATAATTTAACAATCTCATCACTAATTACCTCCCATACTATCATCAAAACAAACACATTTTTACTTAATCTCCTCACTAACAATCCCAATATTAATAATCTATTCACTAACAATCAGTGTGTTTGATTTGAGTTTTCTGGATTAAGTTTTTTGAAAATTGAGTTTTTTTATTTTCGTATTCTTTTGTTTTTAGTGAATATTTTTTAAATTTTAAACAATTTTTTTACTTTTTTAGATGTACCTTAGTTAGATGTATCTAAAAAGTAAAAAATTTATGAAAAAATATTTTAAAAAATTAATAAATACATAGAAATACAAAAAATGTACTATATTCTTGTATTTTTTTTTGTATTTTTGGTATTTAGTGAATTTTTAAGAGATTTTTTTTTACAATTTTTTACTTTTTAGGTGTATTTATGTTAGGTATGTCTAAAAAGTAAAAAAATTGCTTAAAATATTAAAAAAATTCAGTAAAAATAAAAAAACACGAAAAATAAGAAAGTAGAATTTTTTGAAAACTATTTTCTGAAAAATGAAAACAAGCAAGCTGCCTAACAATCTCATCTAACCTAATCTGCGAAACAAACGTAGTTCAGGAGTCAAAGTGATACTTTTTAATAATTTAAAAAAAAATTGTGTAAATAATCCTATGAAATGTGGTACGAATTTATTTTGGAAAAATTATTTGTAAGTCCTATTATGAAAACTTGTTTAGTGTGAAATCTTGTAAAACTTTTTTATAGAGTCTAAAGTCCTATTTAAATAGGAATGTATTCCATGAGATCCTATATAGTGTAAATCAATTGTAGTAGTGGATTATTATATCCCTATTTTGTTCTATTATTGTACGCTTAATTCTCTCTCATATATGAAATTTGGTTTGGGATGTTACATAAGAATGGTTATTTTTTCCCGCCCCACACCCGCACCCACACCCACATCCCCCACCTCATTCCGCACGGATTTTTTCCACCCCGATTAAGAAATGGGGTGGGGATGAATTTTGCTTCCCCCGAACCTCGTCCCGATTATATTTACTATTAAATATATTTATATGTATATAATATATATAATTTATTTATTTTTCATTATAATAAAGTTAAAACAGTAAAATATTATACTTAAAATTAATTTTTATTCATTTATTTTCTATCTTGTATAATATAATTTTCATTAAGTATAAATTATTATTCATAATATACTATATTATCAATCATTTTTATAATATTTTATTTTTTAACTTAAAAAAATAACTCGCCTCCTTCCTCACACCCATCTCGCTTCTATCACCCTCCCGATTTACCCCACCCCCGATATGATATGGGGTGGCGGCAGATTTCTATTTACCCGCCTCAAACCTGACCTGTGAGTATCCCTACATGTTACTAGGGGTGCAACTCGGGCGGGTTGGAATGTTGTCCAAACCCAGCTCAAGTTGTGCTGAGACCTGCCCAAGCCCACGCCAAACCCGAATTGTAACACGAGGTTTTCTGGCCAAGCCCAACCCGAGTTAAACCCGAATTGCTTGAGTTGCTTGAATTGTAAATGAATTTCAGTTTTTTTTTTTTTTTTGCAGCTACATTATTAAATTATTAAAATTTGACTCTATTTATAATTTTTTTTAATAGAAAATCATTAATATCATCAAAATAAATAATTTATATAATGTAAGAGAGACGTCACTATAGTAGTCCTTACAATTTATAAGTGAAAATAAAAAGAAAAAAGGGTAAGATTTTATGTTATTTGTATATATAATATATATTCAATATGATTTAATAATATAAATTACTTTAATATCATGTAATGGCTAATAATTCATATGTATATTTAATATTTTTATATATCAATATATGTATAATTTGGATTTCAGATTGCTCGGGTTGTGTGACGTCTTTGCCCAAGCCCGCCCAAATTTAATTCAGCTTCTGAATTTTTGCCCGAGCCCGTACCGAATTTGAAAATAGTTTGTCCAAGCCCTAAAAAAATTCGGGCTGGGCTCGAGTTGCTCGGGTTGAGCCCATCAAAGTTGCACCCCTACATGTTACATTTAGAAGGTTACAGCTGTTAATTGAAAATTTAAAATGCAAACAACAGTGGAATATGAGAATGTCACGTTAGGTTTGAGATATTATATGTTACATTTAAGAGGTTACATTATTCATAATTCAACAGTGAAGCATTGGAATTACACGTTGGGTTTGGGATAAGAAGCATATGAGAATGTTACGATGGGTTTAGATGTTACATGTTACATTTACATTGGATTTTGAATGAGAAGCATATAAGAATGTCACGTTGAGTTTGGGAATGTTACATTGGGTTTGGGATGTTACATGCTATATTTATGTTTTGAATTTTAAATTTCCAAACATATAGATATGACCACAATCTATGATAACATTAGATTTCTCATATATGATATTGCCATTAATTAGGTTATTTTGAATTTCAGAAGCAAATGAGAATGTCATGTTGGGTTTGGAATGTTACATGTTACATTTTCGTTTTAAATTTTAAATTTTCAACCGTATGAATATGATTATAATTTATGGTAATATTGGATTTTCCATATCTGGTATTGTCATTAATTAAGTTTTTTTGAATTTTAAATTTCTAACCATACAGATATGATCACAATCTATGGTAACATTGGATTTCCCATATATGGTACTAGCCTATCACCCGTGTTATGCACGAGGATAATTATAGATACTCATATTTGTTTTAGATTTTTTTTAATATATAAATTATGTTTTTTAAGATTTTTTATAAAAATAATTTAACAATCTTATCACTAACTATAGTGTATGGGAGAAGTTGAAAAGGGTGTTGTAGTAACTATACACGGTTTATATCTATAATTATTTGTTTGAGGGGATTTTAAATGCTGATCAAGGGATTTTGACCAAATCAATAAATGCAGGCATGTGGAAAGACATGTGGATTGAAAAAAAATTAATAAATGCTGATAAGAGAATTTTGACCAAATCAATAAATGCTGTGTTTTTTTTTTAATAAAAAATTTAGAAAATTCAGATTGGGATTATTTAGAGCCATTGAACAAATTACAATCACATTTTTCTTTTTGTGAGTTAACTTCAATCATATTAAAAATCAAATTATAAACAAAATGAGATAACTTCAATCATACAAATCACAATTTTTTTAATGCTATCTAATCATCATCAATAATTAAAAAAACACAATAATTTATTTTTCAAAAAACATAGTGAGTTAAAAAGATCAATTACAATTTTTTTTGGGGTCAAAATACAATCTAATAATTGGTACGTTATGCGACCCTAATGAATACAATCCATTTTATTTTTCAAAAAACATAGTGAGTTAAAAATCAAATCACAAATTAAGTGAATTGATAGTTAAAAAAACACAATAATTTTTTTCAAAAAACACAGTGAGTTAAAAAAATCAATTACAAATTTTTTTTTTCAAAATACAATCTAATCATTATCAATAATTGGTACTTTAAAAATCAAATCAGAAAAAAATAAACCAAATCACAAATATTTTTATGCTATCTAACTACAATCATATTTTTTTCATAAATAATTGTAAAGAAAAACTATTAAAACAGTAAATAAAATATTAAATCACATTAAAAAAAAAAAAACCATTGAACAAATACAATCACATCACATTTTTCCCATAATAAAATAAATAAATAAATGAAAAAAAGAACCATTGACTAACTACAATCACATTAAAAAAAAGAACCATTGAACTAACTACAATCACATTTTTTTCTTTGTAAGTGTTTATGTTTCTTTAACTTCAATCATATTAAAAATAAAATTAAAATAGCAAATAAAAAGATTAAATAACATTAAAAAAAAACCATTAAACTAACTACAACAATCATATTAAAAAAAAGAGCCATTGAACAAACTACAATCACATCATATTACAATCACATTTTTTTCTTTGTGAGTGTTTATGTTTATCTAACTTGAATCATATTAAAAATAAAATTAAAATAGTGAATAAAAAGATTAAATAACATTAAAAAAAAAAAGAACTATTAAACTAACTACAATCACATTAAAAAAAAGGAAATTCAACTAATTATAATCACATTTTTCTCTTTGTGAGGGTTTATATTTATCTAATTTCAATCATATTAAAAAATCAAATTATAATTTTTTATTCGCTAGACAAATCACAAATATTTTTATGCGCTATCTAACTGCAATATTAAAACAGTAAATAAAAGGAAAAGTCAAGGAGGAGAAAACAAAAAAGAGACTCACTGTTTGCAATAGGTATGTGAAAAGTTAAAAAGAGTGTGTGAATTGGAGAAGTTAAAAAGACTTGAAAAGGTATGTGAACAGTTAAAAAGAGTGTGTGAATATATAGATATAGATATAGATATTTATATTTGTTTTAAATTTTTTTTAATATACAAATTATTTGTTTTGGAAAAGGTACTACAGTAATTATGAGAGAAGTCAAAAAGTCTTGTGGGTTGAGAGAAGTTAATAAGTGTTGATGTTTTGTTTTTTTTTTTAAAAAATAAAAAATTAGAAAATTAGGATTAGCATATTAGAACTCCCACAGGCCTTGGGGGTTAGAAACCTCATTTTGCTTAATATATAGTACTAGCCTATCACCCGTGCTATGCATGGGATAATTATAAATATTTATATTTGTTTTAAATTTTTTTTAGTATGTAAATTATATTTTTTAAGATTTTTTATAAAAATAATTTAATAATCTTATCACTAACCATAGTGTATGGAAGAAGTTGAAAAGGGTACTGCAGTAACTATACACGGACTGTATCTATAACTATTTGTATGAGGGGATTTTGACCAAATCAATAAATATAGTCATGTTGAAAGACATGTGGATTGAAAAGAGTTAATAAATGCTGATCAGGGGATTTTGACCAAATCAATAAAGGGGAATTTTTTTTCAGCTCCCTAACAATACTAATTTAGAGGATAAAGGACACCCAAAAAAATAGTGATGCATCAGGTCCCTGAACAACTTGGCGCGCGTTTTTAATTATTTTTGTGGACGAAAATACCCTTGCCAAAATCAACACAGAAACGATACTCATTCCGACGTCTAGTTCCATTCCAAGCATCCAACATCTTCACGAACACCAGAACAGCAGAATTAGGGTTTCAACATCATCTTCACCATCGACGTTAGAGCTTCGTTCTCTTCTGCACAAATCATTCAAATTCCTTCCAAACAAATTTCTCTGACCTTCCTTAGAGTTTCGTTTTCACAGCTCATCGTCATCTCAGTCCACCTTCGTCACGTCGCATCTTCATCTCAGGCCATATCAGCTCGTCATTCAAAGTTTCATCCTAACTCTGGTAAGTTTTTCTACAATACAACTAGATTTTCTCTGGAAACACAGTTAATTGCATTTTATATTAACCTTCCATAAATTAGGGTTTCACTTCCGTAATAAAAAGCTACCTGAATTTGGAAAAAGTTATTTCTATGGAACTTATTCTTAAACATGTCTGTGTGATTTTATCTGTAAATTTCTCTGGCATTTGAATTTCTCTGATTTTTGCTTGATGTATGTTTCTTCTTTCAATTTTCTCTGGCATGTTTATTTTGAAAAAGTAATTTTCTGTGTTTTCATCTAATTCTTGAACATGTTTCTGTAATTTTGTCTATAAATTTCCCTACTCTGTAAATTTCTCTGTAATATGTATTTTGAATTGGAATGTCTATCTTTCTCTGGAATGTCTATCACTCTCTTGCCTCTATCTAAGTTTCTCTGCTATTTATAATTTTCTCTAACCACATCATATCACTTTCCTTCCTTGTGTGTCTTTATCATGTTTAATTTTCTCTGGCATTTTAATATTATGGACTGGAATGAATGTTTCTTCTTTGAATTTTCTCTGACATGTGTATTTTGAAAAAAAGTTATTTCTCTGTGTTTTTATCTTATTCTTGAACATTTTTCTGTGATTTTGTCTATGAATTTCTCTGCGTTGTAAATTTCTCTAGAATATGCATTTTTCTCTGGAATGTCTATTAATCTCTTGCCTCTGTCTAAGTTTATCTGGTATTCATAATTTTCTCTGACAACATCACATCACTTTTCTCCCCTTGTGCGTCTCTATCTTGGTTAATTTTTTCTAGTTGTGTATTTAAATTTCTCTGGCATTTTAATATTATGAATTGAAATTTTCTCTAGAATGAAAATTTTCTCAAGAATGTGTAATTTCCTCCGGAATGTGTATTTATCTCTGGTATGTTTATTTTGTTCAATTCTTGGTTTCAATGTGATGTAATTTTCAGTGGCATGTTTACAATACTTTGTTTATTTTATCTTGCTAATTGTGGAATGGAAATTTTCTTTGCCTTGCCATGTTTACTTTTCTCTGTCATTCATTTTCTTTGGTATGTTTACTTCTATATGTAATTTTAACAATTATTGAAAATTTCTCTCCCATGTTTATCATGCTTTGTTGATTTTCTCTGACATCTAATTTTTAATGTCTAATTTTCTCTGGCATGTCCAATTTTCTATAATTTTCCCTCATCTGTCATTTTCTCTGACATCTAAAATTTTCTTTTATCTGTAATTTTCTCCCTTATCTGTAATTTTCTCTGATATGTCCAATTTTCTCTAGCATGTTCAATTTTCTCTGGGATTTAATGTTGACATCTTTATGTTTTAATCATTGTCTAGAAATGGCAAAACGTAAAAGCACCAAAACACCAGAAACACCAAGCAAGAAACAGAAACTCTTTCAGTCTTCTTATGAGCTACGATAAAAAACCAGCAGCAAAACACTAGAAACACCAAGCAAGAAAGAACAACTCTCTTAGTCTTCTTATGATCTAAGATCAAAAACCAGCAGCAAAACACCACAAACTCCTCTCCAAATCACACAAGGTGATGAAGCAACTAGCATCCACATGAGTACCCCAACTTCAAAAACTCAAGCTCAAGGGGAAAAAAAACCTGTTAAACTCCACAGAAAGAGAGCTCACTACACCATTCAATTCCGATCCAACCTCTCATCTGTTGTCTCCTTTTTTCAAACACTTAAATTCAATTCAAAACAACTTGTAGAGCTTCAAAAGACCCCATTCTGGTATTTGATCCAAGCTCTAACCAGTGGAAGGATGGATCCAAAGAAATCTAGGAAATCTGATGATGATATAGTTGCCATAATCAAATGTTACAATGAAAAAACAAAAGCATTCACTGTTGGTAAGAAGAACCTGACCTTCACAACAAATGACATAACCTTGATTTTTGGTTTGGAAGGAGGTAAAGGAGCCATGTCATTAAGATACTCTAAAAAGCCAAAATCTGCATTCCTAAGGAGAAGATTCCAAAAGGACATAAGGCTCACTGGTCCTGTTCTTAAAAACGCCTTGGTCAAAGCAATGAAAGGCAAGCAACCAACAGACTTCAAAGATGTAGCAATCATTGTTACATTGTACTTGTGTCTCACCCTATTTTTTGCAACAAGTGGGAATTCAATAGGGTGGGTTTTTATACAGTATGTGGAACCTCTTGAATCAATGAAACAGTATGATTGGCCAGAAGCAATCACATCAACATTGATTGATTCTATTATGGCATTGCACAAAACTCCAGAAAAAGTTACGGGGTGTGTCATTGCATTGCTGGTAAGTATAATATCCATTCAAATTTGCAGTTATCATACTTACAAATTTGCAGTTATCATACTTACAAATTTGTGCATTTAGAAAATTTTATTTACTTTAATTTTCATCACAGTATTGGCTATGTGAACATGCAACTATCATTGACTCAGAACACAGTAACACAACTGACTTCCCAAGATGTGCCAAGTGGAACCTCCAAACCTTGACAAAACAGCTACAGAAGACACCAGTCCACTCTCTTGCACCTCGAAAGGTTAGATTCCTATTGCTCCTGAAATCTCAGTGAAATTCCAAAATTTCTCTGACAACTGCTTTGTTTCCCTCAATTTTCTCTGCAATCCAAATTTTTCTGACCACAATTGTAACACATTAACTTATATGCCCTGATTGCTTTTCTCTAATATCTGAATTATGTTGGTTGTTTCATAATTTTCTCTGGCCCATAAAATTGTTTCTCCTTGTGTCTCATTTTCTCTGGCCCATAACTTATTTGCCTTGCATCTTTTATAAACACTGTTTATTTCTGCCCTTCTAATGAATTTTCTCTGGAATCCAAATTTCTCTGACACAATTATAGTCAAACATTAACTTATATGCCTTGATTGATTTTCTCTGATATCTAAATTATGTTGCTCATTTCATAATTTTCTCTGCCTCATAAAATTAATTCCTTGTCTGTAATTTTCTCTGGCCCATACAATTTTCTCTGAAGTTTGTTTCCCATTAGTATCATTAGATGAATTTTATTTTTCTTATTTAAATTTTTTCTCTCAGTGAATTTTGTAACATTTCTCTAATAAAAGAGCCTCCTGTTACGGATAGATAACAAGCAGCTAGTCAAAAACTCATCAGAGGAGTTCTGTCTTGGTAAAAACACAAAGAAAGAATAAAAAAAAGCAATTGTCAAATTCAAGGAGACATTACAAGATTCATCTGAAGGTCAAGCAATTGTCAAATTCAATGAAGAAGCAGAAGCCAACATAAAAGAATACGAAGCCAGCAATGGACAAGAAGCTCAAGCAAGCAGTGGAGAAGAAGAAGCCAGAGAAGAAAGTGAAAGCAGTGGAGAAGAAGAAGCCAGAGAAGAAAGTGAAGAAATAGAGGCAGAAGACAAAGAACAGAATGAACAGAAAGAAGAAAACAGTGAAGAAGAAGATGAACAGCAAGAAGAAAACGAGGAAAGTGATGAAGAAGAACGTAATGAGCCGATGGACCAACACCGTGATAGCATTTCTGGCTCAACAATGCATCAGCCTCAAGAATTTAAGAAATCAAATGATGCCCAAATTGTTGATCTACGTCAAAGACTAAAGGCACTTTCTCAATCTAAACAAGAAGAAGACAGAAATTGGATGGAATTACTTGCTGAAAAGGATATTTCAATAAGAATCCTGACATCACTTAACTCAGAACTTCAAGAAAAAGAAAGCACAATCCAAATGAAACTAAGGATGTTGGAGGTTGAAAAACAAGACGATATGAAAACAATTCAACAGTTGAGGAATTCAAATTCAGAGCTTGAAACAGAAAATGCTAAATTGCATGAACAAGTTCAAGAACTGTCAGTCCAACTAGCAACACAACCATACAGAACACCAACACAACTTCAACCACAAGGTCAGTGAAAATCTTGAGCCACAAAAAGTTATGTCCTTGTGTCAGCATAACTCAGAGAAATTTCTATTTATTATAATTTTCTGACATTGGTAATTTTCTCTGGAAATTATATTTCTCTAAACACATTAGTTTCTGCCGCTTATTTCTATTGATTTCTATTGCTCATTTCATTTTCTCTGTCTATTTTCTTATTCCATTTTTTAGGCTTGTTTGATTTTCACTGTGTCTAGTTGGAATGCAAGTTGAACAACAACCAACAACCCAATAAGAAGAAATGACACACAAAGAACAACCGAAACAAAAGACGAAAGTCTATGGTAACTGGAAAATATTGAATCACATAAATTTACATATTGAAATATCATCTGTTACTTCAGAGAAATTTCACTTTTACTAATATTTTCACTGTCTACAGTCAAAAAAGATCTGACGTCAATGATAAAAAATTTAAAGGCAAAAGAAAGGAAGGAAAAGCAGCATGATCCAGAATTTCAATATCCCAAAGTTGCGAAAGTGACTAGAGCTTCAAAACAAGCTGCAAAGCAAGCTGAGCAAAGCAAGAAGGACAAAGAAGTGCTTGATGCTGATGCATACATCTTGCCTCAACCTATAAACATCAGAAAATCTTGGGTCTTTCCATAAACTCTTCCGATTTCAAGATTGATAAAAGATCACGTAAAAGACATGTTGCAGCACATATCAAATGTGTCTGGACTTGAATAAGTACAACAAACAAAATAGAAGATAACAAACAACAAATTACACACTTATATTCCATTAACAACAATTAAATCCCTTCTTTGTCATCTTGTAGGGCTTTAATTTGGACAAGTGAGTTGAACCTCATTACCTTCGAAGACATTGGAAACCTGATAAAGCAAAAAAAAATTGCTAACAATGTAAGTCTTTCCCTTTCATCAAAATTTCTCTGCAATGTTCCATCAGCCTTTATAAACCAATATTACAATTATAAATCATATTTTTCAGGTCATTGATGGCTATGGAGAGATACTTTTGGCTGACCAAATGAGAGAAAGACAACAACCAACCTCATTTTTTTTCACTTCCATGAGCTTAGTATGTTACTACTATTTTATTTGATTTTCTCTGGAATTTACTCACTACTTTCTCTTCTTAAGATACTTCTTGGATGTTCTCTGAACAAAACCATTTTTGAATTTTCTCTAAACACAGAATTTCATCAAGATGATAGAAAATCAATCTTTTCGAGTGTCCTTATTTGACAAGCATATTGAAACAGCATAGAGGAACTATAGGTTCCTCCATTTCCCAATAAATACTGGAGGTAATGAGAAGTCCATAGCTGGAAATCACTGGACCTTGCTTATCCTGGACAAACAAGACAATTTATGGAGGTTCTACAACTCACTGAGGCCAAGGAGGGATGACGCAGAAGACAAATATGTCAAAGATGCAAAACAAATGGTAACGAGTGCAAATTTCTCTAATCCATCATAATCTTTATGTGATGATAATTTTCATACAATCCCATTGCTTTGTCTGTAGATTTCTCTGTTATTTAAAAAATATTTTTTTGCAGCAAGATTATGTGGAGAATTTTTTGAAAGCTTGCCTTGAAAGAGACGCTCAATCACAACCCTTTTTCAAATTGATAAACTCACAAAACACAAGTTACGACTTTGAGTATGTCAACAATGCTCCACAACAAGAAAGTGATTCGTAAGTTTCATACATCTATAAATAATATACTCTGATTAGCATGTTTCTTAAAACTAACCATACCTATAATTTGTATGCAGTCTGGATTGTGGCCTTTTTGTCTGCTATATAATGAAACAATATAGCAAGCATGAACCTATCAGCTCCAAATTGTCCACACAAGAGATCAGGTTGATGAGGGCAGAACTCATAGAGAGATTTGTGACCGAAGTTGGCCAATCATGGACTGAACCAATTGAAATACCTCCAGAAGAACCAAACATGTAATAGTGAAACTAGTGAAAGGAAGACAATGTACATAGCCAGACAGAGAAAATTGTCTCACATATATGTATATATCCATACAGTATTAACCATTCAGCTTTTTGTTGACACATTGAAGGAATAATGATGCTTGACTTATCCATATACATCCTCTCTTGATTAATGTAAATTTCATTTTTTTTTTATTTCGACTAATGTAAATTTCATACCTATCGATGGTTAAAAAATATATTTTTTTTTATTGTGATTGTCAACACAATCCACACAGAGAAAATTGTCTGCAAAAATTTCTCTGGTATGATATTACCAGAATTCACAGAGAAATTTAACTTGTATCGTCCCAAGGGGATGCCTATATGAACATGTAATCTGTAATGCTTTGTGTTGGTACAAAACAATCATCAAACTCAACAAAACACAAAAGCACACAGTAATTTTATCTGCTACTGGAAAATTTCACTAGATGAATTTGAAATTTCAAAACACAAAGCCCAGATAATTTTCTCTGATAGTGGAAAATTTTTCCGGATGAAATTAATGGATTCGAATGCTGACACAAAATGGAATCTCTAAGTTGTGAATTTTTCTGGGTTGGTGAGGAAAATTTCTCTGACTTTGAGAAAAATTTCTGAGTTGAAGTGATTCTAGATAAATTCTTCTCTGGTCTAGAGAAATTCTCAACTCAGAGAAATTTCAAAAGAGCTTAATTTTGTTTCTTGGTTGCACTCACTGCAATAATTTTGTGTATGCTCTGTCTGGTATGCACATTTCTTGAAATGACTGATATGAAGTTACCACAAATTCACAGAGAAATTTAACTCGTATCATGCCAAAGAAGGTGCCTATATGATCATGCAATTTATAATGCACTGTGTTAGTACAAAACAATTATCAAATTCAGAAAACACAATCCACACAGTACTTTTATCTGCCATTGAAATTTATGTGGACGAATTTGAAGCTTCAAAACACATCACACAGAATTTTCTCTGCCATAGCAAATTTCTCTTGATGAATTTGACAGGAATTACAAACCCACTACCTATAGTATATATCAACAAACACAATGCACACTTTAACTGATATTGCAAAAATTTCTCTGGATGAATTTGATTGATATTATTATATACCCTGTCTAAAAAATACATTTCACAAAACAAAATACAGAAACTAATCATCAAATGTATTATTCAATCAACAAAATGTATTATCTTCAACTATTTAACAAAGGTTCCTTGCACGTCCTCTTATTATGGTGACCAATACTCTCACGCCGACTACACTTAATCACCCTTTTAAACTCTCCAGTAGAAGCAATTCTGTTCTTCTTCGGCCTCCCAGCTGGTCTCTTGCTCAATGGAGGTAAAATCATAGCATCTTCAATGCTACACAGAGGTTTTTCAACAGTTGGAACTGGGCCAATCGAAAACGAGTACGCTTGACGATACATATCAGCATGAAAAAATGGTTCAACAAATGAATTCAAATTCCTTCCACTCCTAAAAATTGCAGCAATAGCATGTTGACATGGATACCCATTTATTTCCCATTTTCGACATGAACAAGTTCTCAACCCAAGATTAACCATAACCGAAGGAAAACAATGCACTTCAAACACATTATCAGATGATAAACTCACATTCCATGTCCTCCCATCCAAAAAATACTTCTCCAATACACTATCCATACGAGGACACAGAACTTTATTCCATTTACTAGAGAGCAGCCTCCTATCAGACCTCATATTCATAATTTGCAACCGTATCATGTCCACCAAATTTCTTATTGGCAAGTGCCGAGCTTCTCGTGTCCATGAATTGAATGACTCAGCAACATTTGAATACATCTCACCATAACGCTTCCCCACAAAATATGCATCACTCCAATTTTCATATGGTAAACTTCTCAAGAAAACACTCACAATGTCTCCTCATTCACTTTTTAATTCATTTAACTTGAAATGAAATGATGCCTTTGTTGGCGTATATGCACATTCTGAAAACTTGGACACAATCGTCTCCCAAACCAAATTTGTGTTTCCACATGACAACTTATCCCTCAAATTTCTCTTTAGATGTTCAAGACAAAATCCATGAAAGCAGTTAGGGAAAAACCTACCAATTCCCTCCACAATACCACAATGTCGATCTGATATGAAACTTATCACCCTTTCTGATCCCAATACTCCACATAAATGTTCAAGAAACCAACACCAATTGTCTTTATTCTCAGCATCAACAACAGCAAAAGCTACAGAAAAAAACCTACAAAACAAATAGGAACAAGCATATCAGATATACACATGCATAGAAAATTAGAACAATAAACAACAACAGAAATTTAACACTGCCAACATCCAAACAAAATTCACTTAGTGCCCAACTCCAGAGAAAATTCACACATTGGCAACATCTAGAGAAAATTGACTTAGTGACCAACTACAGAGAAAATTCACACAATCATAATATCCAGAGAAAATTCACTTAGTGACCACCTACAGATACAATTCACACAATGACAACATCTAGAGAAAATTCACACACTGACCAAAATCCAGTGAAAATCAACACAGTCGCCAAACCAGAGAAAATTCAAAGTGTCAAAGAAAAATCACATTCACTGAATTCCTACATGTATAGAAAATTCACATAGTTAGATAAAATTATATATATTTACAATTACCTTCATTCCCATCTTTCCTCGTTGCAGCAAGCATAACTCCTTTGTATCGTCATTTCAAAAATGTTCCATCAAGAAAAAGCAATGACCGACAATATTTGAAACCAGCTGTGCATGCATGAAAAGTCATAAACACTCTTTTGAAACGCTTGTTATCTTCAAAATCTAACTCAAAACGACTACTTGGATTGTTCTTCAAAGCCTTATCAAAATACTACCGTAATTGATCAAATAACAAACAAGAATCCCCATATGTACTACATTTTGCTTTTTCAATACCCAACCAACCACAGTTATAACTGATTGAGACCCCATACTTGTCTTTCATTTCTTTCACAACATCCACTGGACGAGTTAAAGGTTTTGCACTTACCTCTTCAAGTATCAGCCCAGAAACTAAGCTGGAAGTCATCCTCGAATGTGTACTCGTACGAACCGCTACACCACACGTATGTTCATTGTTCAAAGTCCTTATGTAGAAGAACCCATTTGTTTTTTCAACTGAAGCATGCACACGCCACATACATCCCCTTGATTCCTTATATGCACATTCAGCCGTAACCTTTAGCTTGTCATTTTTAACATACGTAAACTGAAAACCAACCTCAATAGCATACTTGCATAAAAAAGTACGGAACTTAACCACACCACCCTCAAACTTTTGTCCAACACTCGTAATATTATTTCGCCAACCAGCCAACAATAACTCATTTTCTTGGTGAGAACAAAACTTAGAGAGTGAATTCCTTTCAATATCCACCAGCCTATCACACTCACTATCCACAACATCTACCCAATTAGACCACTGTAGACACCCCATTTTTGACCGACCTTAAGACTCAGACGTCACCGATTGAGCGCTTGGTGATGTTGCATATTGTGCTCGTTCTGAGGTTTTAGAGTCTCGGCTGCGAGCCTTGCCCTGGACTTCGGGGCTTTTTTGTGATTTGCCTCGGTTTGCGAACCAGGCCCAGTTTTCTCTGTTTTCTCTTCCCGAAGGGAGGGAGAGGTCTCGTAGACCATCTCTCAGTGTCCGTAGGCTACGTTCCATGGTCGTAGGCCATTTTTCCCGTTTGGAGCCAAGTTCCCGGTTTTCGGAGCCGTCGCTCGTGTGCCTTGGTTCGGGACCGCTTAACTACCTCCGTTTGCTCCGGTTTTTGGCACACACCTTGTTTCCTCTCTTTTGAGAGACACTGTGGCCTGGGAGACCACCTTCGTGGTCGAACGCCACTTCCGGTGCCTAACAGCCTGTTTTCGGGGCCCCGAATTGCGTGTTTTGGCCCCCGAACCTTCGTTTTGCATCCGTCTTGGTCCATTTTTGGCAGGGACCTTATTTTCATTGTTAGAAAGCTTGTAGGAGGGTGGGAGACCAGCAATTTTTTCTAAAAAATCAGCTTTTTTGGTCAAAAGTGGTTCAACATGAATCTAGGAAGGAGGAAAACATCTGCGCGGTTTCACCGAAACGGGCATAACTCTTTACACAGGAGGAATTAAGATATGAGGTCACCACCGTTGGAAATCTTACTTCCGGGGCTTCATTTTACACTCAAGAATCTCCTAAGGACAAGTCCGGGCGGGGGAGATATGGTTGGTTGAAGTAGAGGATCAATCCGGTTGGACCGAATCTGCGCGGCTTCACCAAAACTGGCATAACTTTTTCCACAGGAGGAATTTTAATGCAAGGTTTGCGGCATTGGAAAGCTAACTTCAAGGGCTACATGGATGACTAGCTTTAGGGCTTGAACCTTTTGACCCCTGGTCGGCCAACCACTTAAACTGGTCGGCCTACCACCTTGTCTGGTCGGCCGACCACCTTGGCCCTTTTGAACTGGTCGGCCATTTTTGTCTCCGTGAGTGTATTCCAGCTGTTTTCCACTTGACTCACTGTCCAAGGGGTTTGTCCTTGTTTTGGTCATTTTAAGGTGGTTTTCACCCTTTTGCTTGGTTTCAAGGTGGAATTGGCCCCTTTGGTCCAGCTTCTTGAGGAAGCTTGACCCTTTTGGTCTAGCTTCCCCAAGAAGCTTGACCCCTTTGGTCAAGCTTCCTTTAGAAGCTTTGAGCCCCCCTTTTGGCTTCTCCAAGATGCCTCACTTCTTCTCCTCTATATAACCAACCCTCTACCTCATTTTGCAAGGGTTAGAAAATCAGCTGGGGGCATTGGTATACAATCCTCTATATCTCTCTCATCCAAGCTTCAAAACACCCTTGACCTTGCACCATTTACACACCAACTCATAGCCTACCACCTCCACACTCCATTCCAGCAACTTGGAGGCCATTTGCAGAGGTTGAAAGCTCAGAATCTTCGACTAAAAACTGCTGGAGATCTGCTCTTCAAGGGTGAGTCCCTATTTCCCCTTCTCTTGCCCTATTTTGCGTGATTGATTAGCCTTATTTGCAAGCATTTTTGGGCTTCGAGCCAAACTGTAAAGTGTCTTATTTTGAGCCCCTCTTCAACTTTGTTGAAGGGCTCTATACTGTTTGAGGCCATCTGCTACCCCTTGCCCTCTATCTCTCTTTTAGGGTTATTTTTGTGTCATGTTTTAGCCCTACTTGTGAATATTTTTGAGGCTTGATATAAACTGGAAAAAGTCTTTTTTTGGCCTGTCTTTGAGTTTGTTTAAGGTCTCTTCTCTGTTTGGGGTCATCTTCCCCCTATGCATGCTTCACTCATTCATGATTAGGGTTATGCATTAGAGCACTTGCATTGGCCATGGTTTGGCCTCTTAGCCACTGAAATCCAGTGGATTTTCAGTGGCTTAGGTGTATTCTTGAAGGCCAAAATCAGAGGGTGGTGACCCCCTCTCTCCTTGTCTTGTTTGGTGGCCTTCTTGGCCTTCCAAAGGACCCCTATTTTGCATGCATTGAAGTCACTTTCCAGGCCCCATTCTGGGGGTTTTAAGGTCTGTCTTGGCTCTGTCCAAGGCCCTTTTAGCCATAATTTATGTCTATGTTGCATGTGTAGAGAAATCCCATTCAAGGCCTTTCAAAGAGGCCTTTCTTTGCATGTTTCCGAGACTGATTTCAGGGCCCATTTTGTGAGTTTTAGGGCTGTCATATTCCATTTCCAGAGGTGGTCTTGTCATGTTACATGTCTATCTTGTATGTGCTTAATAACTCCTTACATGGCCCTCTAAAGGAGCTCATCATTTTTGCACATGTTGGCTGCATTTCAGTGATTATTTGAGCATATTTTCACATGTTTTGTTCACTGATTTTTGCTGGTTTGATGAGATCTCACATGCTTCACATACATGTCATGTAACCCATGCTTACTAGCTAATTTTGTATGTTGATTTAGCCCATCATGTTAACATCTTTTGACCATGCTATAAACTAGTAATGTGCATGTTTTGGGACTGCCTTGGCTCTGTCTTTATGCTTCATAGTCAAAAAATACTTGCTTTGCATACTTGTGGTTCAACACATGTGCCTAGTTTTGAGTTTCGGGACCATTCCATGCATTGTATGACATATATCCATGATTCGGGATCATTGTGCATCATATTTCAGTACTGGAATTTGCATGTCTGTATGTCATATTTCATGCCTTGCCATGCCTTGTTAGAGTGGCATTCGGTGCCTTAGGTTCGGTCCTCGGTTTGCGTGCACGTGTGCACGCATTTCGGTTGCCTCATTTTCATCTCATGGCTACTGATGTGAGTGTGGCTGAGGTCCACTCATATTGGCATAAGCCCATATTGCATTGTGTATGCCATCTTAGTTCATAGCATTGTGTATGCTAGGTTGTATGTTAGAGCATTGTGTATGCCATGTTACATCGAGCATTGTGTATGCCATTTCATAGCATTGCATATGTTAGGTTGTATGTTAGTCGCATTCATGCATGTCATGCATATTGCATTGTGTTTGGGATAAGAGTTAGCCCAAGCACGGGAAATGAGGGACGTTTCGTACTCCGAGTGACGGAATGTGTCTCAATTCCCAGTGACTGTAGATACCCCATTTTTGACCGACCTTAAGACTCAGACATCACCGATTGAGCGCTCGGTGATATTGCATATTTCGCTCGTTCTGAGGTTGCAGAGTCCCGGCTGCGAGCCTTGCCTTCGGACTTCCGGACTCTTTTGTGCTTTGCCTCAGTTTGCGAACCAGGCCCTGTTTTCTCTGTTTTCTCTTCCCGAAGGGAGAGAGAGGTCTCGTAGACCATCTCTCAGTGGCCGTAGGCTACGTTTTGTGGTCGTAGGCCATTTTTCCCGTTTGGAGCCCGGTTCCCGGTTTTTCGGAGCTGTCGGCCGTATACCTCGGTTCGGGACCGCTTAACCACCTCCGTTTGCTACGGTTTTGGGTACACACCTTATTTCCTCCCGAACCACAGCAAGGTGTGTGCCAAAAACTGGAGCAAACGGAGGTGGTTAAGCGGTCCCGAACCAAGGCGCACGACCGATAGCTCCGAAAAACCAGGAACCGGGCTCCAAACGGGAAGAATGGCCTACGACCACAAAACGTAGCCTACGGCCACTGAGAGATGGTTTACGAGACCTCTCCCTCCCTTTGGGAAGAGAAAACAGAGAAAACGGGGCCTGATTCGCAAACCGAGGCAAAGCACAAAAGAGTCCGGAAGTCCGGAGGCAAGGCTCGCAGCCAGGACTCCGCAACCTCAGAACGAGCACAATATGCAACATCACCAAGCGCTCAATCGGTGACATCTGAGTCTTAAGGTCGGTCAAAAATGGGGTGTCTACAGCACGCATTCCAAGAACAATTGCAAACAGAGGCTAATCGGGGCATCGCAGTGGATTTCCGCGCAAGGCAACTCAAAACATGCATCATCCATCATCCGGAGCAGAGTTGAGGCAGTCCCTAGCTTGCATGCTAGTTTACAGTTTTCCTAGTTAAATTTGTTAATTAATTAGGGTTTTGTATTTATTCGGACTGTATTTATTCGGGACTGTATATTATTTATTCGGACCCTCCGAGCGAGGGCAATGTTGTAATAAGTGTGCGTGCGTGTGATGTATGTATTCCAACCCCACGTCTTTCTTCCCTTTTATTTACCCGCTTATGATGGTTAGATTAGGGCATGTTTCAATTAGCATACAATATGATAGCATGTTGCATTCATTCATTCTGTTTTGCATGCACCGAGCTCGGCGCATCATACTAACTGCATTTGTATTTCAATTCCAAGTTGAATACATGTTAGCTGTAGCATTCCATATGCCATGTTTAGAATAGCCGAGCCTGCTATAGTTGCATCTTGTATGTGTTGCATTAGGCATTTATGTATAATTAGGATCATGCATGGATTTCTAATTAGCTTCTGTTTTGGCTTGGAGTACTCGGTAAGTTTTATGCTTTAGCATCCTTGCATGTGTGTGAGTGACTGCCATGATAGCATACTTACCATGAGGCTATTTGCTTATGTGATATACCTGCTTGAATGCCTGTGGGTGAAGGTTGGGTTATTTGAGTTGGAGCAATTCGTTAAAATGTGTGTTTTAAGCCCACTAGATAGTGGCAAAATCATGTTTTTTCTAAGCCCACCCGAGGGTGGCAAATGCACGTCTTAGCCTACTTGCGAGTAGCACCATCAAACCATTTTCAAATAAACAAACATGAAATGTTTTGTTCCAATTCAGGCGATCCAGTCTATACTTGTATGCTGTGCGCATCACATAGTAAATCTAGGCTAATAACCGGAATAAGAACGCATAATGTTTTCAAAACTAGATATCATGGTTAGTAGAGGCCGATCTTTGATCGGGCGAGCGGGGGTGCTCACGAAGTGACCTTCCCCAATCGTACCAAAGTTCCCGAGCCGAGGCAACTTTGGTGATGACGGACACGTGGCCTTAGGCAACGAGTCAGGGTTTCCTAAATTTCCCAAAATAAAATATTTAGGTGGCGACTCTGTATCTGGCAAAGCAGTCCATGTTTGGCACTTCTTTCAAAAATCTGTTTTCTCAAAACGATTTGCCGGATTTGGACTCTTTGGTTCAAGATTAAGAACCGTAACACAAAATCGAGTCCGAGCTGTAGCGAGGTCCCCCCGCGGGCTTGTTACAGTTTCTGGCGACTCTGCTGGGGACTTAGAGAACTTGACTCGAACTCATGATATCTGGTTTTGACTACACTTATGTGTTTCTTTGCATTGCATTTGCATTGGTGCGCCTAGGACACCGTGTTTGCCATCTGCTATTCCTGAACGATTTGCCGGAGGCTTGTGTTGTCAAGGCATGACCATAAGGCTGACCAGTTGTGGGCTATGCCAGTATGGGAACACAAACCCCGGTTTTACCAGGGCACCCTTTTTGACCATTCGACCTAGTGCATATTCGGATCCGTAGTGACCATTCCAACCTAGGACAGGTTGCTTACCCGATATAGGTTGTTTGAAACCGCTGCGTGCGTAGTGAAACCCTAGCTCCTGACAAAATAGGACAGGGAAACCCTACCTCAACATAGGGGTGTTTTGGCTCTCACTTATCTGTTATGTGCTTTTAGAGTGCGTCTCTACAGGAATGCATGTATCAGTTTACAAGTTTGGGCATCAGGCCCGTGGGCACTAGTTCAGTATTTTGGGATTCAGTTTACCTGAGGGTAACAGTTTACAGACAGAATTTTGGGGGCAGAATTTAGTAGAGGGCGCAGTCATCCTACTATGCTCGTATCTGTTTTGGCGAAGTTAGGCTAAGATGCTGCATGTTTTCCCTTTTGCTAGGTAGTCCTGGAACCATAGCTTTAGAAGGCTCCGAAATCCCCTGGGTACATTGGACTAGTGCTGATAGACTTTGTTAGGTCAGAGATTCAATTCAAGGGCAACCAGTGTTCTTTCGCTGAGGCAAGGTAAAGAAGGGCCAGACAGGGCTCATTGGTTCATCTGATCCGACAGTCACCAGTTACATCATCAGTAGACCCGTGATGGCACAGGGTTCGGAAGAATTTGTGGCCGTGATAGCAGCGCTAAATCAGGGAACTGCCATGCAGGCTGAGACCAGTGTTGAAACGCAGCGCCCATCTGGGGCATCTGCCTCACATCCAGCTTTGGGACCCCAGCCGAACTTTGACCCAATTCCGCCAACTGAAGATTTGCAGGGTCCAGATCCTCGAGAAGGGCTGGCTCAAGCCCAAGTTTTCAGACCCCTGGTGCAGCCTAATGAGAGGCGTTATCCCCTTGATGCTAATGACCTCGATCTGACCGCAGTGAAAATTGCGAACCTTGAGAAGCAATTCAAAAAGGCACAGGGCCTTAACTCCATTCCCGACATTGAGGATGGGCACACCGAGTCTGCTGTACGGCTCCCAGACAGATTCAAAATGCCATATATTGACCGTTTTGACGGGTCTGGAGATCCAATGGTATATATCCGACTTTTCTTGGATGTCCTGAAGCCGATGGGTCTGACTAAGCCACAGAAACTCTCTTTGTATGGAAGAACCCTGTCGGGTGTAGCAGCCACTTGGTACGCTAAGTTGGAAGATAAAGTGAAACAAAACTGGGAAGAACTGGCTGAGGCCTTTGTTGATCAGTATTCTTATAATACCCAGGTTGAAATGACCATGCAAGAGCTTGAAACAACCCGCCAGAACCCAACAGAGCCTTTTGTGGAATTTGTTGCAAGGTGGAGGGCAAAGGCAGCACAGATGACAAATCGCCCTTCTGAGAGAGATCAAGTGCAGATGATGGTGCGAAACCTCGAGCATGATATGTTGCAAAAGTTGATAGTGGCTCCGCTATTCACTTTCAAAAGTTTGCATGAACTGGGGGTTCAGGTCGAGAATGCGTTCAACAGCGGGATTATTCCCAGAACAAGTGAACTGACAAGGAGGGCGATTGCAAGGAGTACCAATGCCGGTAGTAGCACTATTCCCAAACCCGCAGAAATCAATATAGTCGCTACAGCCGACCCTTTTGCCAAACCAAGCCTACAAACAGCCGGCCCAGCCCGAGCTCAGGGCAGAACTTTCACCCCCCTCTATATGAGCCTAACTAGCGCACTAAAAGCCTTGATGGAAAGAGGGCATCTCAAACCCCTCGATCCTCAACCTCTTCCTGACCCACTCCCAGCCAGACATAACCCCTCCAAGTACTGTATGTACCATCAGCAGCGCGGTCATGGCACCGACCGTTGCTACCGCCTTCGTCATGAGGTCCAAAATCTCATCGACAACCGGACGATAGCTCCACCTTCAGACCCCAATGACCAAACATCTCCTGCCTACCTCAATCTCATCCATATACTACCATCCACCTATGACCCCAGCATATATATCACCCCGGCCCATCTACCCAAACCTGAGGTGTTTATCCCAGAAAGTATGGACTTATGCATGATGGGTGCACCTGAACCTCAATCATCTCAAACCCGAGAACCCACTACTTTTGAGTTGATGGGAATGATAAAAGATCTTCAAAGAACTGTGACAGATCTGGCCTCCGGGACATTGGCTCCACCATCGACCACACCACATACTGGGAATTTCATGTCAAAAGGCTCCCCAGTCTTGGGACGGGCTGCATTTGAGGAAGGCCAATCCCTTGGCAAAGTGGAGGCGAGTGGAAAGAACAAGGCAGGGGTAGGCATGGATCCCCATGAACATCTTCTGTTCGCTGTTGAGGCTTTGAAAGCCGAGGGACTGAACAAAGAGCAAGTCCTCGCAGTTGTTGCAAAAACTGTGGATGACACTTTCGCTACTTAAGTTGGGGGCAGTCCGAGTCAAAGGGAAAACCGGGAGAAGGGCCATCATACCAGATACGATCCTGTTAGCTCTAATCCTCCACTCATAAGAGATCAGCAAACCAGGCCAGCACCTGCCAATCCCTTTACTGGTGCGCCCAGCAAAAATCCACAAGCCTTGAAGTACCAACCCCGAGGTCGGAGGGTCTTCCATGACCTCTATATGCCTTTGTCCAAAGCTCTCCAAATCCTTGTTGGACAAGGCCATCTCAAACCCCTTGAGCCTCGGCCTCTCCCGAACCCTCTTCCGGCTACACATGATGCTACCCAGTACTGCGCGTACCATCAGCAAACTGGCCATACTACCGACGACTGCTTCCGTCTTCGCCATGAAGTACAGGATCTGTTTGACAACAGAGTTATCCTCCCGCCAAGCTCTACAAAGTCTATCGGCACTGGATCGATGAACATGGGGGATAATGTGATGTGATTGGGGGGGATGAACCACCTGCGGGCAGCGTTCAGTTTACTCCAGATATGGTGGATGGCATGCACTGTTTTGAGCATTTGCGAATGCTAGCTTTTGTGCTTTCTGACTTGGGTATTGGGTAGGTCTTGTTGTTTTGTTTTGAGTCTGTCTTTTTGTTTTGAGTCAGTCTCTTTTGTTTTGGGTCTGTCTTGTTGTATCGAGTCAGTCCTGTTATATAGGAGTTGGGTGATTCCGGGGGGTGTTACCTCGGGCGTCACCATTTTGTTTTGTGTTTGTTTTTTTTCATTTTGTTTTGAGTCTGTTTCTGCCTTGGAGCCAGTAATGCCAACAGATTTGAATGAACAGCAGTGATCTTCACATTATTGTGTTTGCCTTTGCCTTGTGCCGGTTGTGCCAGAAATTCTAAATGAGATGGCAGTATTTGACTAAGAACTCTGTTTTTTCTGTGCCTTGAAGTCATCATAATGACCTGAGTTTTTCAAAACTTTGTGAACACTGCGGTGAAAACAAAGAGGGAGGAATTCCTCGGGATTTGCAAAACTTTGATCAAATTGAGAGAAAGAGAGGCGTGCTAAGCCCTTAATGAATGAAATCATGCTTGTTAGCGTGAGTACTGAGAAGGACCCTGGCTTGATCCAGACTGGTTTCACACTATCTTCAGCGCGAGCGATTTGTTGCTTTCTTAAAAATTTTCAAAAACAAAATGTTTTGCGCGGTCCTGTGAAGACCTGTATGGAATCGCTCTTGAGATTGTGCAGCCTAGGATCGCTCTCAGCCTCGAGACTCAACCCCTTCGCTTCTAAACCTTGAACTTGAATTCAGAAGGTTCAACGGTCAACTACGATGTGAGGCCTGTGTGGCCAGATTTGAAGCAGCCCTCGAACAAGAGGCCAGGAAAGTCGGATCAAGAAGATCAGAAGATCAGAAGAAGCTTGCAAAGCTAGAACAGAAGTACCCTTCGAACTAGGGACAAAGATATCAGACATGCTCGAAGAGCTGAAGATGAGTCCTCTTGCAAATCAACAGCCACTCTCCTGGATACGGATGGCTTCGAAACCCTACAACCATTTGGCATGGACCAAGCTACACTTTTACCCTTGAGAGGCTCGCTGGGCCGAAAACCCGGAAGGGCGACCCAGGCAAAAGTTAGAGCAAGAAAAAGAAGAAAAAGAACAAAAAAGAAAAAAGAAAAATGCAAAAAAAAAAAAGAAAAGAAAAGAAAAGATGAAAAAAGAAGAAATGAAAAAATTGAAAAGGAAAGAAAAAAGAAGCTCGCAAGGTCGAAAACCGCGACGGGCGCCTTGGCAAAAGTTAGAGCCTAAAAAGGAGAGGTTAATACACGAGTGTACCTTAACTCCGAACTATGTAAGGCTTGATTCCCATCTTTGGGATACGTAGGCAACTTCATCCTGAAGTCCAGCCGTAAAACACTTCAATTTGATTGTGTCCATGCGATGGTTCTGGTCATTTTTGTCTTCTCTGTATTTGAGGATTTGGTTGTGTTCGTCACTCTGAGGATTGACTACAATGCGCCGCGGTGCTATCCAAACAAGGGGCAACTTTCCGTTGCCATTCAATGTGCTGCGGCGTCATTTAAACAAGGGGCAACTTTCCGTTGCCATGCAGCTCTCTTCAAGCAAGGGGCAATTTTCCTCCGGATCTGAGGTTGTGCATCTCGAGAGTGGGTTCTACGCTCGTTGAGCAGTGGCCGTTTGCAAAAATAGTTTTTGAGAATTTTTACTGAGGTTGACTAATTCTCTCGAAAATTATCCCATTTTTCTAAAACTGGACCATTTCTTGGACCCAAAAAAGGAAAATTTTCAGTGCTCATAGCCTGACTTGCGTGATTTCAAATCAAAAAGTTGAACAAACATGTTAATCTAACTCTCATTTTGGTCGAATTTTTTTTAGGAGAAAATCAAAACAAAAAATGGTCAAAATAATGAACTAGGGGTATAGTTGAGTCAGGTGTTCTGTCTTTTCCCCGTTGTCAAAATACTTGCTAGAAAGGGCACTCTACTTGCCGGAAAAGGCACTGTATTCGCCAGAAAAGGGCACAACAAATGGCTGAAAGCTCTCACATCCTCCAAGCAATGAGGGATCAAGCCAAGTGCGAAGCACGAACTGGAATGGGGCAAGATATTCCCCTCCATCATCTGGACAGATCTTATCACGTCCAAACTCCCCAGCAAAGTATCATCAACCGATGTTAGCTGCGGATTTGCTACACACCCAGTTGTAGCGCAACCCTTCTATGGGGGGAATTCACTAGCTGTGAACGGAAGAAAGAGAATCTAGCGACATGCTAGGGGCAAGAGCCTGCAACTTCCTATTTATCCATCAACCACCCAGGGGAGGGATTGAAAAATGAGAGATTGAAGAATAGAGAGATGTGCGATGAGAGAAAAAATGAGAAAAGGGCTTTTTCAGAAAACAAGAGATTGAGTGCCAGAGTGATGTGAGAATCACAAATGAGAAAGGGTGGGAAACACTACCCGGTGAAACAGGCTCCCTGTGCACGTCTGAGTGTCGTGTCTTTTTGTTTTATCTCGATTCTTGTTTTGAGTCGTTTCGAGTGTTACTCGATGTGTCTAGGTTGTGTGCCTTTTATTTCCTTGTTGAGTCATTTTGCTGTGTTCAGTCGTAGGCTCAATACCTGGTCAAAAACTCATCTCTCAATTTCAAAAATAAAATCGTTTTGTGCTCAAAGTGCTGTGCCATTCTTCACGTTTGTGCAAAACAAGATTCGTTCTTTCATAAAACCGCACGGCTCAACCCAGGTCATGTGAGAACAGTAGAACAAGGAACTATCTGAAGCTATTTAGGTTCCAGACTGCAAAGCAAAAGAAAAGAAGGAAAATTTGGAGCATCTTAGCATGTTTCAACTTTAGCAAAATCCGAGACTGCATTCCAGGTGCACCTTCTCAGGCCTCGCCGTTTCTCTGGAGTATGAGTGTATCTCGACCCCAAGTGTAAGCCTGCTTCAAGTCAGAATGGCAGTCCAAGCAGCACCCGAGGGTTTCGCATGCAGATGTTATCTCTCGCCAATATGAACAGGGTGTGCCCTTTTTGAGCTGAGTGTGTTGCGAAGTCCTCTAAGAGGCAAATCGAAGGCACCAGAGTACATATTTGATGCTCCTCTACTGCATAGAATGTGAACTTTCATATACACTGTTGTTGCATGCGTGCCGCGCGTCGTCATGATTCCGCATAGAATATGCTTTGCTTGTTTCATACATAGAATATGCTTGCTTTCAATATTGCATAAAATGTGCTTCCATGCTTGCATAGAAAATGCTCGTATCTTTTACATAGAAAATGCCCCCATACTTGCATAGAAGATGCATTTTATCGCACTTTCTTGTGCATTTTATCTCACTCGCACTGTCTTGTGCACTTACACTTTGTATCTCGCTTGCACTGTCTTGTGCATCTTGTGGTTGTATCTCACTCGCACTATCTTGTGCATTGCATATCAATTGCGCTGTTTAGCGTATCACACTATTTTGTGTATTTCAAATCAATCGCGCTGATTTGCGCATCGCACTATTTTGTACAGGTTCAAGTTCGCGCTATTTTGCGCATCGCACTGTCTTGTGCATTTTCGCGATAAGTTTACATTCGCGCTATTTTGCGCACTTCAATCGCACTGTTTTGTGTAGTTTATCATTCGCGCTATTTTGCACACCTCAATCGCACTGTTTTGTGCAGTTTATCACTCGCGTTATTTTGCGCACCTCAATCGCACTGTTTTGTGCAGTTTATCACTCGCGCTATTTTGCGCACCTCAATCGCACTGTTTTGTGCAGTTTATCACTCGCGCTATTTTGCACACCACAATCGCACTGTTTTGTGCAATTTATCATTCGCGCTATTTTGCGCACCTCCATCGCACTGTCTTGTGCATTGCATTCATCGCGCTATTTTGCGCACCTCAATCGCACTGTCCTGTGCTTTGCATATCACATCGCACTATCTTGTGCATTTCATTTCACTCGCGCTATTTTGCGCATCGCACTATTTTGTGCACCTTACTTGCATTGTGCATGCATTGCATCGCGCTACCTTGCGCACCTCACCTGCACTTGTTAGTGCATTGCACCGCGCTATCTTGCGCACCTTATCTGTATCACACTGTTTTGTGCATTCACCCTGCTCGTACTGTTTTGTACACCTTGAGCATCGCACTATTTTGTGCATCTGTTTAGCACTGTTTTGTGCATTCACTCTGCATCGCACTGTCTTGTGCACTCTCTGGTCCAAGAGACCTTAAATCCTCCGATCTAAGGAGACCTTAAATCCTGCATCATCATTCACGCTGCTTTGCGCATCGTACTTGCATTTTACTTGCATTTCATCACACTATCTTGTGCACTCTCTGGTCTAGGAGACCTTAAATCCTCTAAAGGTGCAATTCCTTTGGTGTTTGTCGTGCCCGAACGACTTCCAGTGGTCTGGTATAGCCACCTGCCTGTGTTTGCGGTGAGTTCCTAGGAGACCAACTGAGACGGTGGAAACTAGAGTTCGAATGGCTCTTGCCTAGAACGGAAAGGTTCGGAATTTCCGAGACTAAAGTCTGGTTTAAATACCCAGGGGTATATCCTCGGCTTGAAATCTGTATGGCAGCCCCATAGATTGAGATAGCATATGTGTGCGCCTCAATTCTGGATACTGAATCAACCTAGTCTGTCACCCTGTTGGAGAATAGGGAAAGCTGCAACCATAGTCAGGGAGAAAAGTAGCACCTGTGGTTCGACCAAGAAGAAGCAAGAGATCCCCAGCACCATGAGGCACGATATTGTATGTACGGTTCATTTGAGGCTGATGCGACCAGACGAACCGCGCAGGTATTGTATCTTCTCCGTATGAAATGTGGCGAGAATTGAATAATTCTCCACATTCTTAACTGCATGAAATGTAGTTGTTGCTTTGCATTCTTGCTTAAAACTGTTGCATCTATTGTGAATATGTGCTTCATTACAGCTTGCTGCATTTGCATGATCATTGAGTCATCTTCGGCGTCTTGCATTGCCAGTTGCATTTTGCCCCTCCTGCCTGCGGGCGCGCCTGCAGGCACATCTCTGTTTATCTCACCTGTTTGTCTAAGTCTTCGGCCTTGTCAAAAATGGGTCGTCTCTGGGCTTTGACATTCACTCCCGTTACTTATGACTTTCGAGTTCTGTCAAAGAGGGGCAACTGTAGACACCCCATTTTTGACCGACCTTAAGACTCAGACATCACCGATTGAGCGCTCGGTGATATTGAATATTTTGCTCGTTCTGAGGTTGCGGAGTCCCGGCTGCGAGCCTTGCCTCCGGACTTCCGGACTCTTTTGTGCTTTGCCTCGGTTTGTGAACCAGGCCCTGTTTTCTCTGTTTTCTCTTCCTGAAGGGAGGGAGAGGTCTCGTAGACCATCTCTCAGTGGCCGTAGGCTACGTTTTGTGGTCGTAGGCCATTTTTCCCGTTTGGAGCCCGGTTCCCGATTTTTCGGAGCTGTCGGCCGTGTGCCTCGGTTCGGGACCGCTTAACCACCTCCGTTTGCTCCGGTTTTTGGCACACACCTTATTTCCTCCCTTTTGAGGGACACTGTGGTCCAAGAGACCAACTTCGTGGTCGGACACCACTTCCGGTGCTTAACAGCCCACTTTCGGGGCCCCAAATTGCGTGTTTTGGCTCCCAAACCTTCATTCTGCATTTTTGGGCTCCGACCCGAACTTGAGATAGTCATATTTTGAGGTCCTTTTCATATTTGATTGAGGACCTTTTGCTGTTTGAGATCTCCCACTGCCACTTGCTTCTTTACCCCTCTTTTAGGCCTTTTCTTGCATGATAGTTTAGGCCTACTTGTATTTATTTTCATGGCTTGTTATAAACTACAAAGTATCTTATTTTGAGTCCTTCTTCAACTTTGTTGAAGGGCTCTCTTCGGTTTGAGATCTCCTACTATCACTTGCCCCTTTATCTCCCTTTTAGGCCAATTTTGGAGGGAAATTTGAATTTCATTTCCCCCCCATTTTCCCCCCTCTTTTCCACCGTCTTATGTCTATATAACAGACCCCCCAGCTGTGTTTTAGGGGTTAGAAAATTTTGGTTTGGAGCTCTCACATTAAATCTCTCTCTCTCTACTCTAAGCCTTAAAAAACCCTTTGATTCTTACACCATTTCCTCACCATCACCTAGCACCACACCACCACTCCATTCCAGCAGCTTGGAGGGTCTTCTTAGAGCTTAGGAGGCAGCATTTCTTGGTCCAAAAGGCTGTCAAAGATTAGTCTTCAAGGGTAAGTCCTCTTCTCCCCTTTTTGACCCTTTTCTTGGTTCATATCTTAGCTCTTTGTGCTTGCATGTTGGGGCTCCGACCCTAACTGAAAATGTTTTTTTTTGAGCTCTATTTCATGTTTGTTTAAGGGTCTCTCACTGTTTGAGGCTCCCTTTTTGCACTTGCTTCATTACCTCCTTTGTATGCCATTTTCTTGCATATTATTTTAGGCCTATATGTAAACTGTTTTGAGCTCTGGTCCGAACTGTAAAGAAGCTTATTTTGAGCCCTTCTTCAACATTGTTGAAGGGCTCATCACTGTTTGTGGCTTCCATTTGCCACTTGCCTTTATACCCCTCTTTTGGCCTCATTTTTGCATGATTTGTTAGCCCCTTGTGTTTGTGTTTTTGGGCTCTGGTCCGAACTGTAAATCACCTTATTTTGACCCCCTCTCCATGTTTCATTAAGGGTCTTTTGCTGTTTGAGGCATCCTTTTTGCTCTTTGTGTTTAAACCTCTTTTTAGGCCTTATTTTGCATAGTATTTTTAGCTTACTTATGCACTGTTTTGGGCTTGGTCACTAACTGTAAAATGCCATGTTTTGGGCCCCTCTTCAACATTGTTGAAGGGCCCTCTTTTGTTTAAGGCCAGCAACCATCACTTGCTTCTTTGTCTCCCTTTTGGCCCATTTCTCGCATGATAGTTTAGGCCTGCTTGTGTATATTTTCATGGCTTGTTGTAAACTGTAAAATGCCATGTTTTGGGCCCCTCTTCAACATTGTTAAAGGGTCCTCATCTGTTTGAGGCCAGAAACCATGACTTGCTTCTTTATCTCACATTTAGGGTCATTTTTGCATGTTGGTTTAGCCCTATTTGTGTTCACTTTTTGGCCTTGCTTAAAACTGTAAATATGCTTGTTTTGGGACTTCCTTGCTTCTGTCTTCACACTTCATGTTCAAATAATGCATGCTTTGCATAGCCATAGGTCATTCCATGTGCCTAGTTTCGAATTTCGGGTCTCATTTCATGCATCGGGTGCCATGATTCCATGTTTCGGGGCTGTTTTGCATCTCATTTCAGTGCTGAAATTCATGTGTTTAGATGCCACGTTCCATGCCTTGCCATGCTTTGGTAGAGTGGCCTTTGTGCCTTAGGTTCGGTCCTCAGTTTGCGTGCATGTGTGCACACATTTCGAGTGTCTCATTTTCATCTAATGGCCTCCTATGTGAGTGTGGCTGAGGTCCACTTGTGTTGGTGTAAGTCCATTATGCATTGTGTATGCCATTTCATTTCATAGCATTGTGTATGCTAGGTTGTATGTTAGCGCATTGTGTATGCCATGTTACCTCTTGCATCGTGTATGCCATTTCATAACATTGTGCATGTTAGGTCGTATCTTAGTCGCATTCATGCATGTCATGCATATTGCATCGTGCTTGGGATAGGAGTTAGCCCGAGCACGGGAAACGAGGGACATTTCGTACTCCAAGTGACGGAACGTGTCTCAATTCCCAATCACCGACACTCCGGATCATCCATGATGGAGTCTCGGTCTTGTTGTGTTTATATGTGCATTCATTTCATATTGAGTTGTGCAATTCGACTCCTCGGCCATCATGCATCGAGATGCGTGATTGGTGGCACGAGGATCGAGGCATGCATACATATGTGAAAATACATTGCCATGCCCCTTTCTTGCTCTCTGTTGCAGCAAATCAAGAATCAGCAGCCTTCCGGAGCTTGGCATGCATTCCAAGAACAATTGCAAACAGAGGCTAATCGGGGCATCGCAGTGGATTTTCGCGCAAGGTAACTCAAAACATGCATCATCCGGAGCAAAGTTGAGGCAATCCCTAGCTTGCATGCTAGTTTACAGTTTTCCTAGTTAAATTTGTTAATTAATTAGGGTTTTGTATTTATTCGGACTGTATTTATTCGGGACTGTATATTATTTATTCGGACCCTCCGAGCGAGGGCAATGTTGTAATAAGTGTGCGTGCGTGTGATGTATGTCTTCCAACCCCACGTCTTTCTTCCCTTTTATTTACCCGCTTATGATGGTTAGATTAGGGCATGTTTCAATTAGCATACAGTATGATAGCATGTTGCATTCATTCATTCTGTTTTGCATGCACCGGGCTTGGCGCATCATACTAACTGCATTTGTATTTCAATTCCAAGTTGAATACATGTTAGCTGTAGCATTCCATATGCCATGTTTAGAATAGCCGAGCCTGCTATAGTTGCATCTTGCATGTGTTGCATTAGGCATTTATGTATAATTAGGATCATGCATGGATTTCTAATTAGCTTCTGTTTTGGCTTGGAGTACTCGGTAAGTTTTATGCTTTAGCATCCTTGCATGTGTGTGAGTGACTGCCATGATAGCATACTTACCATGAGGCTATTTGCTTATGTGATATACCTGCTTGAATGCCTGTGGGTGAAGGTTGGGTTATTTGAGTTGGAGCAATTCATTAAAATGTGTGTTTTAAGCCCACTAGATAGTGGCAAAATCATGTTTTTTCTAAGCCCACCCGAGGGTGGCAAATGCACGTCTTAGCCTACTTGCGAGTAGCACCATCAAACCATTTTCAAATAAACAAACATGAAATGTTTTGTTCCAATTCAGGCGATCCAGTCTATACTTGTATGCTATGCGCATCACATAGTAAATCTAGGCTAATAACCGGAATAAGAACGCATAATGTTTTCAAAACTAGATATCATGGTTAGTAGAGGCCGATCTTTGATCGGGCAAGCGGGGGTGCTCACGAAGTGACCTTCCCCAATCGTACCAAAGTTCCCGAGCTGAGGTAACTTTGGTGATGACGGACACGTGGCCTTAGGCAACGAGTCAGGGTTTCCTAAATTTCCCAAAATAAAATATTTAGGTGGCGACTCTGTATCTGGCAAAGCAGTCCATGTTTGGCACTTCTTTCAAAAATCTGTTTTCTCAAAACGATTTGCCGGATTTGGACTCTTTGGTTCAAGATTAAGAATCGTAACACAAAATCGAGTCCGAGCTGTAGCGAGGTCCCCCCGTGGGCTTGTTACAGTGACCGACACTCCGGATTAACCATGATGGAGTCTCGGTCTTATTGTGTTTTCATGTGCATTCATTTCATATTGAGTCGTGCAATTCGACTCCTCGGCCATCATGCATCGAGATGCGTGATTGGTGGCACGAGGATCGAGGTGTGCATACATATGTGAAAATACTTTGCCATGCCCCTTTCTTGCTCTCTGTTGCAGCAAATCAGAAACCGGCAGTCTTTTGGAGTTTTGTACAGCAATCCGAGATCAATTGTAAACAGAGGCGAATTGAGGCATCGCAATGGATTTCCGCGCAAGGCAACTCAAGCATGCATCACTCATCATCCGGAACAGAGCTGAGGCAGTCCATGGGCTTGCATGCTAATTTACTGCTTTCCTAGTTAATTTGTTAATTAATTAGGATTTTTGTACTTATTCGGACTGTATTATCTATTCGGGACTGTATATTATTTATTCGGACCCTCCGAGCGAGGGCACAACTGTAATAAGTGTACGTGTGTGTGATGTATGTCTTCTAACCCCACGTCTTTCTCCCTTTTATTTACCAGCTTATGATGGTTAGATTAAGGCATGTTTCAATTAGCATACTTATGCTCGCATGTTTGCATCCATTCATCTGTCTTGCATGCACCGGGCTCGACGCATCATACTAACTACATTTGTATTTCAATTCCAAGTTGAATACGTGTTAGCTGTAGCATCATCATATGCCATCTTAGAATAGCCGAGCCTATTGTAGTTGCATTTTTGCATGTGTTGCATTAGGCATTTCAGCATAGTTAGGATCATGCATGGATTTCTAATTAGCTTCTTTCTTTGGCTTGGAGTACTCGGTAAGTGTTTATGCTTTAGCATCCTTACATGCATGTGAGTGACTGCCATGATAGCATGCTTACCATGAGACTAACTGCTTATGTGATATATCTGCCTGAATGCCTGTGGGTGAAGGTTGGATTATCTGAATTGGAATAATGTATTGACTGTGAGTTTTAAACCCACTTGAGAGTGGCAAATCATCATGTTTTCTAAGCCCACCTAAGGGTGGCAAATCCACATTTTAGCCTACTTGCGAGTAGCAGACCGTTTTTTAAAACAAACATGAGATGTTTTGTTCCAATTCAGGCGATCTAGTCTATACTTGTATGCTGTGCGCATCACATAGTAAATCTAGGCTAATAACCGGAATAAGAACACATAATATTTTCAAAACTTGATATCATGGTTAGTAAAGGCTGATCTTTGATTGGGCGAGCGGGGGTGCTCACGAAGTGACATTCCCCAATCGTACCCAAGTTCCCGAGCCGAGGCAACTTTGGTGATGACGGACACGTGACCTTAGGCAACAAGTCGGGGTTTCCTAAATTTCTCAAAAATAAAATATTTAGGTGGCGACTCTGTATCTGGCAAAGCTGTCCATGTTTGGCACTTCTTTCAAAAAAATCTATTTTAAAAAACGATTTGCCGGATCTGGACTCTTTGATGATTCATCGGTCCTGTATCTAATCTCGCAGAGTGCGATTGAGTCCTGAACTGTAGTGAGCCCAATTGAACAAAACGGGGGATTTCCCTCCCGGGACGTTCAGGGACGTCTACAACCACACTTCATCCTCTTCAGCAGAAGTACTACATCTAGTAACTGAAATATCAACTATATCAACACCGCGTGCACAAACAACCCTCAACATATTCAGAAAATCAATATTATTTCGAACCATACAATTTGGATGGCCCACAATAGAATATGAAATACACATAGTCTCAGGTTTCAAATTCTCCCATGTTTTGCACAAAATGACAACCAATTTCTCAAAATTCAATTCGCATAAAACATTAATGACAATAGTATCATTCCCATATTTGCACAGCAACAACACTGCACTGTCCATTGAAACTGAAACAAAAAACAAGAAAAATAATTTGTTTAACATAGAAACACTTCACAAGAATAACATAAAAGTCCAGAGAAATTTCTAAAAATTATAATTTTCTCTGAACTTAAAATAAAAGTCCAAAGACATCTACAAACTGACATTCACCTTCAAGATGATAAAAAACAAAATCACAGAAACTTAATGAATCACAGAGAAATTTACTGCTAACTATTAAACACAATCATAGAAAAAAATCACAGAGAATATCTGTTATGAAATTATAGGCTTCTCCGTGATTTTTACCTCACTACAAGCTAACAATTTTCTATGCGTCATTCTGCAATATTGCACTCATAGAAAAATCTAGAAAAATTTACAAACTTATATACACCTTCAAGATAACAAAAAACACTGCATTGTCCATCTAAACTGAAAGAAAAAACACAAAAAATAACTTTTGCTTAGAGAAACAAAAACATCTATTCATCTTCTACAAACATATAATTTTCTCTGAACTACAAACTGAAAGTGAGTAACAAACTTACAATTTTCTCTGAACTACAAATACAAGTCCAGAGAAATTTATGAACTTACATTCACTTTCTCATATTCTATCTGCATTAGAAACTTCTAATAATATGTCCATATGCACTTATAATTTTCTCTGGACTACACCAACAAAAGTGCAGAAAATGAAATTTCTCTGGTTTGAAAAAACATAGAACAAAACTTATCATTGATCAGCATGTTGATAAAAAACAGAGCACGAAAAATGAACTCTAAACATCAAAATCAACTACACTGTCAACACTATTTGAAATTGATCAAAAAACAAAGAATGAAAAATTAATTCCAAAAATAAAAATTCTATCAAGCTGGCCTCTCTCTAAACAAAAATTCAAAAGAAAAATCAAAATCCATGTGGAATCTAAATCGAAAACAAACCTGATTCAACTCCACTCAAAAACCTACGCGATCAACACATTGTCAACACTCTTTGAAATTGATTAAAAAACAAAGAATCAAAAATTAATTCCAAAAATAAAAATCAACTATATCAAACTGGCCTCTCTCTAAACAAAAATTCAAAACAAAAATCAAAATGCATGTGAAATCTCCATCGAAAACAAACCTGATTCAACTCCACTGAAAATCTACGCGATCAACACACTGTAACATCACTGAAATCTCTGACGAAATCTCCAACGAAACCTACACGATCGTAGCAATCTTTCTCGTCAACTCCACTGAAATCTCCGACGAAATCTCCACCATGAAATCTCCATTGAAATCTCCGACGAAAACTCCACCATGAAATCTCCATTGAAATCTCCGACGAAAACTCCGATGAAATCTCCACTGCGAATTCGGTTACCAAAATCTCTCAGTTAAGTCAACAATATAATATTTAAACAAATTTATCTTATAAAGGAGGGTAATTTAGGTACTTTATAACCTTAAATAAATATGAGGGACCTTAGCCATCAAAACATATTATTTTGAACCTTTCCTCCTATCAAAAGTAGAGGAGGGACCTTAGGCCAATTTCCCCATCAATAAATGTTGAGCTTTTTTTTTTAAATAAAAAATAAAAAATTTAGAAAGTTCAGATTGGGATATTGAAGCTCCCACAGGCCTTAGGGGTTAAAAACCCTATTTTGTTTAATATATAGTATAAATAGATTATTTAGAGCCATTGAACAAACTATAATCACATTTTTCTTTTTGTGAGTTAACTTCAATCATATTAAAAAATCAAATTATAAACAAAATGAGATAACTTCAATCATACAAATCACAATTTTTTTTACTGCTATCTAACTACAATGACATTTTTTTCATAATAAAAAAAATAATTGAAAAAAATAACCATTAAAATAGTAAATAAAAAATAATATTTAGAACCATTGAACAAACTACAATCACATTTTTCTTTTTGTGAGTGTTTATGTTTATCTAACTTCAATCATATTAAAAAATAAAATTATAAACAAAAGGAAATAACTTCAATCATACAAATCACAATTTTTTTAATGCTATCTAATCATCATCAATAATTAAAAAAATCAATCACAAATTAAGTCAATTGATAATTAAAAAACATAATAATTTATTTTTCAAAAAACATAGTGAGTTAAAAAGATCAATTACAATTTTTTTGGGGTCAAAATACAATCTAATCATCATTAATAATTGGTACATTATGTGACCCTAATGAGTACAATCCATTTTGTTTTTCAAAAAGCACAGTGAGTTAAAAATTAAATAACAAATTAAGTGAATTGATAGTTAAAAAAACACAATAATTTTTTTTTTCAAAAACACAGTGAGTTAAAAAAATCAATTACAAATTTTTTTTTTTCAAAATGCAATCTAATCATTGTCAATAATTGGTACTTTAAAAATCAAATCAGAAAAAAAATAAATCAAATCACATTACAAATATTTTTATGCTATCTAACTACAGTCATATTTTTTTCATAAATAATTGTAAAGAAAAATCATTAAAACAATAAATAAAAGATTAAATCACATTAAAAAAAAGGAACCATTGAACAAACTACAATCACATCACATTTTTCCCATAATAAAATAAATAAATAAATAAATGAAAAAAAGAACCATTGACTAAGTACAATCACATTAAAAAAAAAAAAGAACCATTGAACTAACTACAATCACATTTTTTTCTTTGTGATTTCTAACTTCAATCATATTAAAAATAAAATTAAAATAGTAAATAAAAAGATCAAATAACATTAAAAAAAAAAACCATTGAACTAACTACAACAATCATATTTGAAAAAAAAGTCATTGAACAAATTACAATCACATCACATTACAATCACATTTTTTTCGTTGTGAGTGTTTATGTTTAGGGTTTAGTGTGTATTGGAGAAGTTAAAAGGCTTGGAAGAATTTAATAAATGCTAAGTTTTTTTATAAAAAAAAAAATCAAAAAAATTAAGAAATTAAGGCTCAGATATTGGAACTCCCACAAAACTTGTGGGTTAGAGACAGATATAAATAAATAGATAGATATAGATATAGACATTTATATTTTTTTTAAATTTTTTTTAATATACAAATTATTTGTTTTGGAAAAGGTACTGCCGTAATTATGAGAGAAGTCAAAAAGTCTTGTGGGTTGAGAGAAGTTAATAAATGTTGAGGTTAATTTTTTTTAAAAAACAAAAAATTAGAAAATTAGGATTGACATATTCGAGCTCCTACCGGCCTTGGGGGTTAGAAACCCCCTTTTGCTTAATATATAGTACTAGCCTATCACCCGTGCTATGCACGGAATAATTATAGATATTTATATTTGTTTTAAATTTTTTTAATATATAAATTATGTTTTTTAAGATTTTTTATAAAAATAATTTAATAATCTTATCACTAACCATAGTATATAGGAGAAGTTGAAAAGGGTATTGCAATAACTATACACGGATTGTATCTATAATTATTTGTTTGAGGGGATTTTAAATTCTGATCAGGGGATTTTGACCAAATCAATAAATGCAAGCATGTGGAAAGACATGTCGATTGAAAAAAGTTAATAAATACTGATCGGGAGATTTTGACCAAATCAATAAATACTGAGTTTTTTTTTAAATAAAAAATTTAGAAAATTCAAATTGGGATATTGAAGCTCCCACAGGTCTTAGGGGTTAAAAACTCCATTTTGCTTAATATATAGTATAGATATAGATAGATAGATAGATAGATAGATAGATATAGATATTTATATTTGTTTTAAATATTTTTTAATATACAAATTATTTTTTTATATTTTTAATAAAAATAATTTAACAATCCTATCACTAACCATAGCGTATGGGAGAAGTTAAAAATGGTGCTGCTAGTCACTATGAGAGAAGTCAAAAAGGCTTATGGGTGGGGAGAAGTCAATAAATGCTGAGGTTTTTTTTTTAAATCAAAAAATTAAAAAATCAAGATTGGGATATTGGCACTCTCACAAAACTTGTGGATTAGAAACCTCTTTTTCTTTATATAATACTAGCATATCACGGATAAGGGGTCACTACTGTGCGGAAAGCACAGCAGTGACTGTGGTGCCTCCATTTGAGGTGTATTATGACCTTATTTTTATGATCCAAACCGTCCATTTTGTAGGGTTTGTTGAGTACTTCATGCCTACCAAAAATCATATTAATCGGATATCAACAACTATATGATCGATAACCAAAAAAAATAAATATTAAGTTTTATTTTGAGAAATAACATGAATAATATGCAATTCGATCATATAGTTGTTGATATCCGATTAATATGATTTTTGGTAGGCATGAAGTACTCAACAAACCCTACAAAATGGACGGTTTGGATCATAAAAATAAGGTCATAATACACCTCAAATGGAGGCACCACAGTCACTGCTGTGCTTCCCGCACAGCAGTGACCCCTTATCCGCATATCACCCATGCTATTCACGGATTGTGTTTACAATTATCTATATATGTGAATTGCGATTTTTAAATGCCTTCTTTTTTTCCTTTTTTATATTATATTAAAGTTTATTATTTTGATAATAATCATATGTGTTAGACTTTTTAAGGAATTAAATGTCATTTTTTTATTATATTATATTAAAGTTTGATATTTTGATAATAATCATATGTGTAGCATTTTTCAAGAAATTTTTTTTATACTTGTTCTTAATACATTAAAGTGTTATTATGAGGGATAATAATCATATGTGTTGAGACTTTTCAAGGAATTCATATGTGTTAGATTTCAAAAATTTTTTTTATGCTTGTTCTTAATACATTAAAGTGTTATTATGAGGGTAAGACTTGGGGGTTGGGAGAAGTTAATAAATGTTAAGTTTTTTTGTTTTCTTAAATTAAAAAATAAGAAATTTAGATTGGGAGATTGGAGCTTCCACAAGGCTTGGGGTTAAAAACCCCCTTTTGCTTAATATATAGTACTAGCATATCACTCGTGCTATGCACGGGTTGTGTTTCACCACTTTATCTTTTTTTATTTTTTATTTTTTTATATTGTATTAAAATTTAATATTTTGATACTAATCATATGTGTTAAACTTTTCAAGAAATTCATATGTGATGGACTTTTCAAAGAATTTTTTTCATGCTTGTTCTTAATGCATTAAAATGTTATTTTTAGGGATAATAATCATGTGTTGGATTTTTCAAGAAATTCATATATACTTCACAATTATTTCTATATATGTGAATTGTGATTTTTAAATGTCTTTTTTTTTTAAATGTCTTTTTTTTATTATATTATATTAAAGTGTAATATTTTGATAATAATCATATGTGTTGGACTTTCAAGAAATTCATATGTGTTAGACTTTTCAAGGAATTTTTTTTTTATGATTGTTTTTAATGTATTAAAGTGTTATTATGAGAGATAATAATCGTATGTGTTAGGACTTTTCAAAGAATTCATGTGTGTTGGACTTTTCAAATTTTTTTTTTATATACTTGAGAGTTGGGAGAAGTTAATAAATGCTAAGGTTTTTTTTTTTTTTTTAAATAAAAAATCAGGAAATTTAGATTGGGATATTGGAGCTCCCACAAGACTTGGGGGGTTAGAAACCCCCTTTTTCTTAATATATAGATAGATTGATAGATAGATAGATAGATATATCTTTTTATTTTTATTTTTATTTTTGTGTGGTTTCTATTCGGGTATTTTTTTTTTCCAATTTATTTAAAATGGAGTTGTGGGTATCTTTTTTCTTAAATTTAATTTATCTATGGCTTCCATTTGTTTTTAATTATTATTATTTAGGTAAGTTATGATGTGAGTTAGATATGTGATAGACATGTGAGTTTTATTGATTTAAAGTTTATTTAGATAAACTTTAAAGATTTTTTTTTTAGTTTTTTAGTTTTTTTTGTTATGTTATAATATAATATATAAAATATAGGTAGATATCTACAACTTTAATAGAAAATATTATCTGATTTTTTGGGGAAGAGAAAAAGAATGCAAGTTTTAATATTTTTTTTTGAAAATTTGTGAGAGAGATTAGGAGGGAGAGATTATGAAATATTTTTGTTATTAAATAAATAAATCAGTCAATAGTTTTTTAATCTATTTTGTAAATTAAAAATCAATAATTTTGGAAAATTGATTAATTTGTCCCATTAAGTGATTTAAAATTTTGATAGATATACATAAAAAAATACATAATTATATTATTAAATCATAATTCAAATTTAGATGTTATATCTTTTTGAGATCTATAGCTAAATTCTTATCTTTTTTATTTTTTATTTTTGTGTGTAACCATTGTGTGTAACCATAGTGTTTGGGAGAAATTGAAAAGGGTGTTGCAATAATTATGAGAGAAGTCCAAAGGGATTGTGGGATGGGAGAAGTCAATAAATGCTGAGGTTGGGTTGGGAGAAGTCAATAAATGCTGAGGTTTTTTTTTTTTCAAATCAAAAAATTAGAAAATTAGGATTAGGAGATTGGAGCTCCCACAGACCTTGGGGTTAAAAATTCTCTTTTGCTTAATATATAGTATAGATATAGATAGAGTATAGATATATAGTATATTTGCTTAATATATAGTATAGATAGATAACCTATCACCCGTGCTATGTACGGGATAATTATAGATATTTATATTTGTTTTAGATTTTTTTAATATATAAATTATGTTTTTTAAGATTTTTTATAAAAATAATTTAACAATCTTATCACTAACTATAGTGTATGGGAGAAGTTGAAAAAGGTACTGCAGTAACTATACACAGATTGTATCTATAATTATTCAACAATGCTAGATATCATGAAAAACTTTTCATGAAAATAATCATGAAAGTTTTGTGACCCTTGGATTACACTTAGAATAAAGCACCACACACTAATCAAGGTAATCCAAGGATCATAAATCTTTCATGATTATTTTCATGAAAATTTTTTCATGATCCCTAACTTTTCTCATAATTATTTGTATGAGGGGATTTTGACCAAATCAATAAATGCATTCATGTGGAAAGACATGTAGATTGAAAAAAGTTAATAAATGCTGATTAGGAGATTTTGACCAAATCAATAAATGCTGAGTTTTTTTTTTAAAAATAAAAAATAAAAAATTTAAAAAATTCAGATTGGGATATTAAAGCTCCCACAGGCCTTGGGGGTTAAAAACCCCTTTTGTTTAATATATAGTATAGATAGATTATTTAGAGTTATTGAACAAACTACAATCACATTTTTCTTTTTGTGAGTTAACTTCAATCATATTAAAAAATTAAATTATAAACAAAATGAGTTAACTTCAATCATACAAATCACAATTTTTTTAATGCTATCTAACTACAATGACATTTTTCTCATAAGAAAAAAAATAATTGAAAAAAATAACCATTAAAATAGTAAATAAAAAAGATTATTTAGAACCATTGAACAAACTACAATCACATTTATCTTTTTGTGAGTGTTTATGTTTATCTAATTTCAATCATATTAAAAAATAAAATTATAAACAAAAGGAGATAACTTCAATCATACAAATCACAATTTTTTTAATGCTATCTAATCATCATCAATAATTAAAAAAATCAATCACAAATTAAGTCAATTGATAATTAAAAAACACAATAATTTATTTTTCAAAAAACATAGTGAGTTAAAAAGATCAATTACAATTTTTTTGGGGGTCAAAATACAATCTAATCATCATCAATAATTGGTACATTATGTGACCCGAATGAGTACAATCCATTTTATTTTTAAAAAAACACAGTTAAAAATCAAATAACAAATTAAGTGAATTGATAGTTAAAAAAACACAATAAATTTTTTTTTTTCAAAAAACACAGTGAGTTAAAAAAATCAATTACAATTTTTTTTTTCAAAATACAATCTAATCACTATCAATAATTGGTACTTTAAAAATCAAATCAGAAAAAAAATCAAATCAAATCACAAATATTTTTATGCTATCTAACTACAATAATATTTTTTTCATAAATAATTGTAAAGAAAAACCATTAAAACAGTAAATAAAAGATTAAATCACATTAAAAAAAAAGAACCATTGAACAAATTACAATCACATCACATTTTTCCCATAATAAAATAAATAAATAAATAAATGAAAAAAAGAACCATTGACTAACTCTAATCACATTAAAAAAAAAAGAACCATTGAACTAACTACAATTACATTATTTTCTTTGTGAGTATTTATGTTTATCTAACCTCAATCATATTAAAAATAAAATTAAAATAGTAAATAAAAAGATTAAATAACATTAAAAAAAACCATTGAACTAACTACAACAATTATATTAAAAAAAAGAGCCATTGAACAAACTATAATTACATCACATTACAATCACATTTTTTTCTTTGTGAGTGTCTATGTTTAGGGTTTAGGGTTTAGTGTGTATTGGAGAAGTTAAAAGACTTGGAAGAATTTAATAAGTGCGAAGTTTTTTTTTTTAAAAAAAAAATCAAAAAAATTAAGAAATTAAGGTTCAGATATTGGAACTCCCACAAAACTTGTGGGTTAGAGACAGATATAAATAAATAGATAGACATAGATATTTATATTTGTTTTAAATTTTTTTTAATATAAAAATTATTTATTTTGGAAAAGATACTGCAGTAATTATGTGAGAAGTCAAAAAGTCTTATAGGTTGAGAGAAGTTAATAAATGCTGAGGTTATTTTTTTTTTAAAACAAAAAATTAGAAAATTAGGATTGACATATTGGAGCTCCTTTTGCTTAATATATAGTATAGATAGATAGAGAGATTATCATTAATCAGGTTATTAATTAATTAAGATTAGGGGTAAATATGTCTATAAGAAAACCACAAGACCTATTGGGTTATAAATTTTTTCATAGGACCATACCCTGTGTAAGTCTTCCAAATAGGACTCATAAATAATTTACCCTATAATTTAATGGTGACCTTTTACTTTAAATTAAACACTAAAAAACATGATTTATATTTATAATAATATTACTATAACAACATTTTTATATTTTTTTGTGTAATCTTTTATTTCCTGCATTATATCTAGATTAGGTGTATCTAATTTTTTTTTTAAAAAAAAATTGTGTAAAATATTAAAACAATTCAATAAAAATAAAAAAAATACGAAAAATAAAGAAACTCAATTTTTTGTGTGAGTTAAACTAAAGAATGTGATTGTTATTTCCCTTGAAATAACATGAACAAAATATCTATACTATTTTATTGTTTTATATGTATAAAGGTTAAGGGGCAAATATGTTATTTTAATCTGACAGAAGGATAAGTGTAATTTCTCAAATGTAAGGGGATCTGTATTAAATAAAACCTCAGGCGGTGTCAATGTAATTTATCCAAAAAATAATATTTATCAAAGTTTACAGAAAATACAATAACTCTTACGTGTTTAGTATAATTATATTGAACTCCCTAAAATTTAAGGGAAGTGCTATAGGTCCCAAATTTTTTATCAAACAAATGATCAAATGTCTCACATGGGTGTGGGGTCCACAAACACACCATGTGATACATTTGGTCATTTGTTTGGTAGAAAATTTGGTATCCCTAGCATTACCTAAAATTTAATTCATATAATACTTAATTCTCTTTTATTAAAAATTCATTGGTTATATAAATAAAATAAAAAAATTATGTTGCCAGCTTTTTTATATTTAAATATATATTTTATTTTATTTATTTTTGTGTTTTCATAACATCTTTATTAATTTAATTTTAATCTTAATAAAATAAGATTGGTATAATTATGTGAAAATTATTATAATGTCATGAAACTACTACTCAATATTGTTTGATTATTTGTTACATGGACTTTGTTAACGTGTATATGAGAAAAAATAATGAGTTCCCCTTATATTTATTGATATGAACACTATTGTTTTGTATTTAACAATAAAATAAATAAATAAAAGATTCATTTATATAATTTTACTCTAAAACTTTTAGGCTCAGTTTGGTTTAATTTTTGAATCATGATTTGAGTTTTGAATTATATTTTAAGTTTTGAGTTTTTGATAAAAGAAAACTTATTTGATTATGAGTTTTGAAAATAGTTTTGAATTGTATTTTCAATTTTTTTGATTTTTTCTAAATATTTAAAAAATTTCTTAATTTTTGTTTTTTAGGATAAATATTTTTGATTGTAAATATTTTTTTTAATGTGCGATATATTACTATATTTGTGCACTGTATTTTTTAAAAATATTTAAAATATTTAAAAAATAAAATTTTTTATTTTGTAATATTTAAAATTTTATTTTCATTTTAAATGTTTTTTATTTTAAATATAAATATTTTATTTATTTATTTTAAATATTTTAATTTATTTTTAATTTTTTATTTATTTTTTAAATATTTAATTTTTAAAAAAATTTAAAAAATTTTGAATCACCCATATACATTTAAATCATAACAATTATTTGGCCAATACTTAAAAAAATAACAAAATGTTTTTTTTGACAAAAATAAAATATATTTTTTCAGAAAATAAAAATAAAAATAAATTGATTTTTTTTAAAAAAATAAATAAATTAAAGAGCAATATAAAAAAAAAATTGATTTTTAAAAAAAAAAAACAAATAGAGTTTTGAAAAGAATTTAGTTATAAGTTTTGAAAAAAGTTTTTGAATTGAATTTTGAAAATTTTGTTTAGTTATAAATTTTTAAAAGAATTTTGAAATTTTTTAATATAAATCATGATTCTAATATATAACTGTACAGGGAGCAAATATTCAGGCAAGCCCGTACTCCTTTCTTCCAAGCTCCGTTTCTGTCCGATCACCTGCGAGCACAACGGCGGTGAGCTACCCGGCGGTGTGTGGCCGGAAAACCCCTCCGACGATCAAGTTAGCACACACCATGGGATAGAGAGAGAAAGAGGAGAGAGTGTTTGAGTGTAAGTGTTTCTTACAGAGATGTTCGTCTATCCGTATGGGGGGTGCAGACACGCTTATAAACCCTCTGCGCCCCATATCCACTCCCAGTCATCTCCTGACACGTGGCTCTGCTATCCCATCTGTCAGCGTAAACCTTGCTGAACATCACCTAATCTCAACTGCCAGCCTTCTCTGCTGGAGCTCGGCAGCCGAGCTGCTCTGTCCGTGGCCGGGCTGTGCTTTACGCCCAAGCACTACACCGGCTACACTTGAGAGAACCGGGCTAGGCAGTACCTCGGCCTAGCCGAGCCTGAGACATCTCGCGAGCATCTGCGGCCAGCCTCCCTGCCGAGCAAGCAGATATCTCGGCTGAATGCGCCTTTCCGGGCGCCAGTCATTCAACTCGATTGTAGCCGACCTTCTTGCCGAGCAGGCAAGTACCTCGGTTGGTGACGCCTTTCCGAGCGCCGTTCAGCCAACCTGACTGGCTTCGCCTGCCATACGGGTAGCTCGGTCTAACCGAGCGTTGCCTTAACCGAGCAACTCATATTCGGATTGGACGGCGCATACTTGGCCCAACACCTGCCCAGCCCAGGTCCTAGCAGCCCAATTCCGGGTGGACCGTGGATCATTTCGGTCCAATAATCCATCTGGCTACCAATCTTCTCGGCCGTTGCCTCGGCCCAATTCCAGATCATAAATCTCCCTCTCAATTGCCCCTTAATTCCGTCCGCAAGCGCGTGACCGGGATTACTCACCTCGACCGGTAAGGACTTCCCCAAAATGCGAAATGGCGACCGGGCTAGCTAAAAATCCCTTTTGCGATCCTGCCCGGTTATACTCCTCGGCGAAAGATCCCTGCTTTACATGTATCCCGGTTGGCTCCTCAACTCTCCAGCCTGCCTCCTCGTTTGCTCGGCTGACGTCTGACCTGCCCTCCGTCGCTTCAACTCTGACGCTGCCATTAATGGTGACAGGTGGCGTCCTCCTATTCGTCCTCGAGCGGCCAACCGCCGTCGATAGAAATTCAAATTTTTGGCGGTTTCTAGCCTATATACGGGCCACCTTCACTTTCGATTCACTCCCACTGACTCTCCTGCATTTCCAAGCTGCTGTGCTCTCGCGAAGCCCTCTCTCGCCATTGTTGAACTCGTGTCTGAAGGAGGAAGTGCCACTGCCCTTCAAAGGTATGCCCCTGAACCTTTCTTTTGTTGTTATTTCCTTCAACGCTTCACACATTAGGGTAGGAAAACGTAGCTTTTAGGATTTGGGCACCAAAAACCACCCTAAACCTTCAAATATTCATGGTGTTCTTCATTTTTCCTGAAGAACACTGAAGAACTGGGGCGGACCGGGCTCCTGGTCTTCTTTTGATTCAAAAAACTCTAAGAACCGAGCAAATAACATGTTTGTCACAAACCCAACTAAAACCGAGATAGAAAAGTAGACCGCGTCGTTCAACCGGGCTAATATCTGGTCCGCTTGGGCGACCGGGCTAATTGGTAAGCTTAGAACACCGAGGTAGTTTGGCACTATACACGACCGAGCTAAAATGAAGGTCGCTTTGCGCGACCGCGCTCACACTCATACTTGCCATCCTTTTCCTGCAGAGTCCAAGGGGACCTTTGACCACAACTGAGGCTCTCAAGACTGAGCAAAATCCAACTAGAACTGTGCCAAACCCCTCAGCCGAGATACACTAGCTCGGTCACATGGGGAAATTCCGCTACCTAGTGGACTCTCCAGCCGCGCTAGATGCCTTTAGAGAGGAGTACGGCATCCCGGCCGACGTCCATCTAGAGCTGGCGGAAGAGGAGACAACGCCTTGGGGCAGACTTGACCAATGCCCCTTCACCGTGCTGTCAATAGTTGAGGGAGGACTCCGCTTCCCGGTCAATCCCCTCATGACTGAATTCCTGCGTCGAACCGGGCTGGCGCCAACCCAAGTATCCACCAACACATACCGGATAATAAACGGTGTGCACGAACTGAACAACCGGCTAGGCATAAGCCTAGGTCTAGCCGAGATCCTCCGCCAATATACATTAGGCCACACCGGTGACGGTCTCGCCTATTACCTCAAAATTAGACCGGGCAGAGAAAAAATTGTAACCGGCACTCCGGATAAGGATCTTCACGATGATGACTTTTTCTGGGTGTCGGGCAATTACGAGACAGCCGCAGTACCGGGCTGGATGATCAGCAAAAATTTTGGCAGTACATGTAAGCCGTAATACTTAGCTCGGTTGACTTACTTTTCTCTTGTTTTTGTACTTAACCGTTTTCTCTGGTATTTTTTGCAGCGATCCAAGCTTTACAGGCCAACTACCAATTCCCAAACGTAGAGGCAGTCAGGACCGCGCTCCGCTATCGCGACCGAGATTGCAATCAATTGCTCGGCTACACTCTCACTTACAGATACTCCGCTCCCCGCCGGGGTAAAGTCACGGATTTTCTTCGCGCTCCATCACCTCCACCAGATCCAACCCTGCCAGACGTTCCATTCATCCGCCTGACCGAGGAGCAAGAGATGGCGAAAAGAAGCAGAATCAAAAACTTGATCACCGCCACATCGGCCGAGATACCGAGCGTTGTCACCCGCTCACCGGCCAGCGGACGAGCAAGCGACGCCGTGATCGCTCTTTCTTCACCAGCAGCTGGGCAATCCAGCAAGCAACCAACTCAACGCCGGGCTGGCAAAAGAGCTCGCGCGGATCCGTCCGCCGAGTTGGAGGCCGAACTCACAACCGAACAACCAACTGAAACAGCCAGCCCGATACCGGCCTGGCGCCCGCAGTTAAAACACCGGGGTCAGGACATCCCGGCTAATGCTTCGATCAAGGCTGACAAGGAGCACTTACTCGCCTTCGATCTCTCCAAGGCACTCCTACTACCGAGCGACGTAGTCGGCAGTGACCACGTCCCTGACACTCGGCTGGTAAAATCATCAGTGAAGTCCATGGCCAGGGTAAGTCAATCTTCTTCTGAAATTTGAAATTTCCACAAGTGTTTGCCCGGTTCCTTCTCTAATGAATTTTGCTATTTGCAGGCCATTCAAAAACAACACTTGGTGCTGGAGCGCATCCACAGACTTCGGCAAAAGGCCAATGATACAGCCAGCCAAGTCCAGAGCCTCCAAACCGAGCTCGGCCGGGCAAAGACTTCACTCGAAAACTCCAATGCAGATAACAACCGACTGCTCGGTCAACTGGAAGCGGCCGAGAAAAAACGAGATGAGCTCCAGGCCGAGCTAGGCGCGCTCAAGAAGTCGCGGAAGAAGGACTGCCGGGATGCTAACAACGTCGGCTTCAACGAAGCCGAGGAAAGCTACAAGAAACAGGTCTTCGCGACACAAGACATCTACTTCAAAGCCGGCTGGAAGTCTGCTTGTGAGCATCTCGGCCAGGGCTCCGGCACCGACGTGTTTGCCAATCCTCCCCCTGCTTCCCTACCGGTCTACCTCGTGCCTTACGCAAACGACGTCTTCAGCGCGTTGCAAGCTGAGGCCGAGGAAGGGCTTGAGGAGGGAAGCGACGAAACAGATACCGAGGTGGATGATGCCGAAGTGCAGGAGCAGCCCGGCAACGAGCCCGGTGAGCAGGACAAGAGCCCAACCATTAACCTCGAAACCACCGAGGACGAGTTCACCAACCTCTCCCCCCTAGCGTAGTTTTCTTTTCTTTTCTGTATGTTTGCTTTCTGCATTTCTGATGTAACCGGGCTCAGTCCCCACCTTTTGTATTGACTTTCTATCAATGAAAAACTCAATATTTTTGCCAAGTGTTTGCACGGTTGTCGTCAATTCCATCTTCAGCCAAACATCGCGGTGTAAATCATAAATTTGAACACAACACGAAACTCGGTTGATGCTCAAAGAGTAGCAAAATCGTAACTTCGTAAACCGGAATACCAATCTCGGTTAGAACAACAGGTTTTAACAGATCACCACCTTCTTCAACCGGAACGAATCATCTCGGTTGGTGTGGCTTAAGTTGGCAAAACACCAACTCTTTGAGCAGGAGCAAAACATCTCGGCAAGAAATATCTAAGTTGGACAAAACACCAACTCCTCCAACCGGAGCAAAACATCTCGATTGGGAATCCCAAGTTGGACAAAACACCAACTCTTCCAACCGGAGTAAAACATCTCGGTTGGGAATCCTAAGTTGGACAAAACACCAACTCTTCCAACCGGAGCAAAACATCTCGGTTGGGAATCCTAAGTTGAACAAAACACCAACTCTTCCAACCGGAGCAAAACATCTCGGTTGGGAATCCTAAGTTGGACAGAACACCAACTCTTCCAACCGGAGCAAAACATCTCGGCAAGAAATATCTAAGTTGGACAAAACACCAACTCCTCCAACCGGAGCAAAACATCCCGGTTGGGAATCCCAAGTTGGACAAAACACCAACTCTTCCAACCGGAGCAAAACATCTCGGTTGGGAATCCCAAGTTGGACAAAACACCAACTCTTCCAACCGGAGCAAAACATCTCGGTTGGGAATCCCAAGTTGGACAAAACACCAACTCTTCCAACCGGAGCAAAACATCTCGGTTGGGAATCCTAAGTTGAACAAAACACCAACTCTTCCAACCGGAGCAAAACATCTCGGTTGGGAATCCTAAGTTGGACAGAACACCAACTCTTCCAACCGGAGCAAAACATCTCGGCAAGAAATATCTAAGTTGGACAAAACACCAACTCTTCCAACCGGAGCAAAACATCTCGGTTGGGAATCCCAAGTTGGACAAAACACCAACTCTTCCAACCGGAGCAAAACATCTCGGTTGGGAATCCTAAGTTGGACAAAACACCAACTCTTCCAACCGGAGCAAAACATCTCGGTTGGGAATCCCAAGTTGGACAAAACACCAACTCTTCCAACCGGAGCAAAACATCTCGGTTGGGAATCCCATCTTAGAAATAACAATTGGAATGCCAAGCCAAAAACAAACACTTCTATATATTGACAAAAAGAATTACATTCTGAAGTGCAAGCCAAAAAATTCCTTTGCACAAAAAGAGAACGAAAGCTAGAAGTAGTACAGTTTGAGATTAGCCGCATTCCACGGCCGAGGTATTGCTCTTCCACCCAGGTCCTCCAAGTGGTATGCCCCCTTGCCCGCCAGACCGGTGATCTTGTAAGGTCCTTCCCAATTTGCCCCTAGTTTGCCTTCACCTGGCACAAGGGTGTTTCCTATTACTTTCCTTAAAACCCAATCACCCACTTTAAACGGTCTGGGGTGCACCATTTTGTTGTACTTCTTGGAGAGCTCCTGTTGGTAGGCGGCCACGTGGATGAGGGCCTGCTCCCGACGCTCTTCCACTAGGTCCAGCTCCAAAGCAATTGCCTCGGCATTCAGCTCTGGCTCAAAACTCTCGCTTCTTAGGGTAGGCATGCCAACTTCCAAAGGTATGACCGCCTCCATGCCATAAGCCAAAGCAAATGGAGTTTCCCCGGTAGATCGCCGCGGGGTTGTTCGGTATGCCCAAAGGACGTTGTGTAATTCCTCAGCCCATTTTCCCTTTGCCTTTTCCAGTCGTTTCTTCAATCCATCCAGGATAGTCTTGTTCGATGCTTCGGCTTGACCATTCGATTGCGGGTAAGCCGGAGTGGAGTTGTAAAATTCAATCTTCAGATCTTCACAAAATCCTCTGAATAGGCGACCATCAAACTGGGTGCCATTGTCGGATATCAAAATCTTTGGGATGCCAAACCGTGTGACCACGTTCTGCCAAACGAATCGCTTCACGTCCTTTTCTTTGATGGTTGTCAGGGGCTCAGCTTCAACCCACTTCATGAAGTAATCCGTGGCCGCAATGAAGAATTTCCGGTTGCCCGGTGCTGTTGGAAGTGGTCCCACAATGTCCAGCCCCCACATGGCGAAGGGCCAAGGACTGGTGAAGGGAAGAAGTTCTCTGGCCGGCTGATGGATCTGATGGGCGAATTTCTGGCACTTTTCGCACTTGCGGACATACTTTTGTGCGTCGGCCTGCATGCACGGCCACCAGTAACCCTGCGAAATAGCTCGGTACGCCAAAGATCTGCCCCCTATATGACTGCCACAAATACCTTCATGAATTTCGTACAAGAAGGCTTCCACACTACCTGGGTGAACACACTTCAAGTAGGGACCGGTGAAAGACCTTTTATACAATACCCCGGATGGAGAGAGCCAAAACCGCTCTGACTTCACCTGTACCTTGTGTGCCTCCTTCTTGTCGGTTGGTAGAGTCCGGTCTTTGAGAAACAAGATTATGGGGTCCATCCAGGAAGGACCGAGCGCGGCGCAGAGTACATCCGTCTGCCCGGCGTCTTCAATACTTGGTCGTGGAAGGAAGTCAATTAACAGGGGGTTTGGAGAAGTACGATCTACCATTGAAGCAAGGCCGGCCAGCTCATCAGCTCGGCTGTTCTCTTCACGGCCAATTTGTTGGACTCTGATTGCCTGAAACCGCTTGATGTGTTCCCTAACCAGTGCTTGGTACTTCGCCATTCTGTCATCCTTTGCTTCGTAGATCCCAGAGACTTGGTTAACCACAAGTTGGGAATCACTGTACACCAATAGTTCGGCAGCCTTCATCCGAATGGCGCTCTTGAGCCCGGCCAATAGGGCCTCGTACTCAGCCTCGTTGTTAGATGCTGGGAAACTGAGGGTGATAGAATGCTCAATAGTTAGACCATCTGGGGAGATAAGAACGATACCTAGCCCGGCACCGTGACGGTTGGACGCGCCATCGACAAAAAGCTTCCACATTTCCCCCACGAAAAGCTTCCAACAGTCTGATGGGTCCTGAGAGTTGCGAAGCTGGATGGGATCACGGTTGCTCGGCTGTCCGGTTTCAAATTGTGCGATGACTGGTTCCACTTCAGCCCCCTTTGGTGATTCGGCACCGGACTCAGCTGGCTGATCTGCGAGGCTCAAGTCCGTAGGCGAATCACCAGGTTGCGGTAGTACGTCGGCCGCAAGCTCTGTGCTGGTGGGAACCATTTCTTCCCCCCTTGGTGATGCGGTACCGGACAGAGTGGGTTGGGCAATAGTTCCCGACTCCGTCATCGCGTCACCAGTTGGGGTTGTATCAATTGAGAGTACTTCGGTGGGGCGCGCAAATTCCGCGTCGCCGACTCCAGCAAGTTGTCGTATCTCGGTTGGGCTTGCGCTTACTTCCTCATCAGCCGCGGCAATGTCGACCGGGCACACCGGATGAGTTCCTGGTGCAAATTCAGCAACGAAATCGGCCAAAGTCTGGGCCTTAATAGCGGTGCGCGGTTGGAACTTCACGTCAAATTGTCCTAATTCAACCGCCCATTTGAGAATTCTACCAGAAAAATCCGCCCGTTCAAACAAGGCCTTAAGCGGAAACTCGGTCAGTACAATAATGGTATGGGCGTGGAAATAGTGCGCCAACTTCCTTGAAGCCATCATCAATGCCAACGCAAGCTTTTCCAATGGTAAATATCTCGTCTCTGCCGGCAGCAAGGTTTTGCTGACGTAAAAGATAGGGAGGTGCTTGATTCCTTCAGCCCGGACAAGCACCGCACTGACTGCATGCTGGGAAACGGCGAGGTACAAGTAAAGCTCTTCCCCAGGTTGCGGTGTGACCAACAACGGCGCTGCAGACAGATATTCCTTGAGCTCGGCCAAAGCCCGGTCACACTCTGCATCCCATGAGAATTTTGATTTCAATGCTTTAAAGAAAGGACGGCAGCGATCTGATGACCGGTTTATAAATCGATTAAGCGCGGCGGCCATTCCGGCCAGATGCTGTACGTCCTTGGTTGAACTTGGCTGCTTCAATTCTTGCACGGCTCTGATCTGTGTAGGGTCTGCTTCGATGCCCCGGTTCGTGACTAGGAATCCCAAAAATTTTCCGGAACCGACGCCGAAGGCGCATTTAGACGCATTCAGTCGCAACTTGTGCTTCTTGAGAATGGTGAACATCTCGGCTAAATCGGACAAGTGGTCTGCTTGATGTCGGCTTTTTACCACCATGTCATCAATATACGCCTCCATTGTCCGGCCCAGCAAAGGAGCAAACATCTTGGTTACCATTCTCTGAAAAGTTGCGCCGGCGTTCTTCAAACCAAAAGGCATGACCCGGTAGCAGAAGAGCCCTCTTGGAGTTGTGAAGGAGGTGATCTCCTGGTCTGGCCCATGCATGGCAATTTGATGGTAGCCGCGGTAAGCATCCAAGAAACTGAGCCTATTGTGTCCAGCCGTCAAGTCCACAAGCTGGTCAATGCGTGGCAAAGGGAAGCTGTCTTTGGGACAAGCTCGGTTGACAGTTTTATAATCAACACAAACTCGCCACTTCCCATTCTTCTTAGGTACCACTACCGTGTTAGAGATCCATCGAGGGTAGTGCACTTCCTGAATTGCTCGTGCCTCAAGCAAATTCTTAACCTCTTCCGCAACTACCTCGGCGTGATGCAGCGCCGATCTCCTTGTTCGTTGAATGACAGGCTTTGCTCCGGGGAAGACGTTGAGATGATGGCAAATAAAACTTGGATCGAGGCCGGGCATGTCGTAAGGCGACCATGCAAAAACTTGAATGTTGGCCATCAGGAACTCGACCATCTCGGTCCGTTCTTGGGTTGTAAGGCTTGAGCCGAGCAAGAAGAACTTGTCTGGTTGCTCAGTATTAATGCGCACTTCGACCAAATCCTCCACAGCTTTGTCCTCTGCCTTGGTGCCCACATCCTCAAGAACTCCCCGATCTTCAGGTCCTTCTACCATTTGAACGAAGCCTTTGGCAGCTCGGCTGCCGTTGACCGCTACGAAGCACTGTTTGGACATAACTTGATCTCCCCAAATTTCTTCGATTGCTCCCATAGCCGAGGGGAATCTCATCACCTGGTGGTAAGTCGACGCTATGGCCTGCATAGCGTGAAGCCATCCCCTTCCAAGGATCAGGTTGTAAGTAGAAGGCACATGTAAAACCCAGAACTCCACTTGCTTGACCACGGATCCCGCTTTGACCGGCAGGATTATCTTGCCCAAAGGCCACTCTGGTTGCGAATTAAAACCAACCAGCGGCGAAGTTGCCGGAGCCAAGTCTGTCTCTCGGAGCTTGAGCTGCTTAAAAGCATCATAATACATGATCTCGACCGAGCTTCCTTGATCGATCAAGATACGTTTGACATCAAATTCCTTGACGCGGAGTGTTACCACCAAGGCATCATTGTGCGGCGTCTGAATGCGGTCCAGGTCTCGTGAGGAAAAGCTGATCACATCTTTTTCTTCGGTCTTCCCCCTCTTGACCGCAGGCTGGACCGACAAAACCTCCCTCATATGTTCAGCCTTTTTGATCATACCCCGGAGTTCACAAACACGCTCCGGTTCTACAATGCCGTGAATGACGTTAATAACACCTTGCGGCGGCCCATCCCGGTTATCCTGTCCCCTGGGATCAACCGGAGCCTGGTTTCCCCTTGCGCCTTCATCGATATAAAGATCCAAATGACCGGCAGCAACTAGCTCTTCCAAATGTTGCCTCAAAGGCAAACAATCTTCTGTCCGGTGGCCCCGCTCCCGGTGAAACGTGCAACGGTACCGCGGATTGTAACCCTTCTGCCCGTCGCCCAACTTAGCAGGAAACCGGACATACTCCTCGTCACGGATTTCACTAAGTACGCGGTAGATCGGGATCTTGAAGACCGTGGTGATGCCGGTCCTGGCCTTAAGCCTTCTGTTTGCATCCGCTGCATCATTTCGGGGGTAGTCATCCCGGTCATTGCGACGTCCTCTACCCCGGTTATTTCGGTTCGAGCCGCGGTCAGATTCTTCTGCTCGGTCACTCGAGCGGCTAGACTCATGCCCAACTGCGTGCACCTTGCCTACTTTCTTATCCCCTGCTACCGAAGTCGCCTTTACGGTAGAAGTTGTCGCATCATCCTCAACTCGGATGTGCTCGTTGACGCGCTGCATGAGCTGGCCCATGGATGTCGGCTGATGCATGGTAAGCGAGTCCCGCAGTCTATGTCCGACCGGGAGACCACGCTTGTACTGAGTGATTGCAAGGTTGACCGGGCAGTCCAAGATTTCATTGAAGGTCTCCCAATATCTGGAGTTGTACGCCTTCAATGTGTCGCTCGGTTCCATTTTGACACTTAGTAGATGATCCACTTCCTTCGGTGTCTTGGTGTTGGTTTTGAAGCGCGTCACAAAGGCCTCGGCCAACTGATGCCACCTCTCCATACTCCCCTCCGGCAGCCTTTCGAACCATTTCAAACCCAGTTCGCCCAAACTTGACGGAAAGATGAGGCACATAAGCGCGTCATTTCGCCTATGTCCGGCCATGACCTGTCGGAAATGACTCACGTGCATGTAAGGGTCAGCTTTCCCGTCGTACAATGTAAACTTTGGCTGGTGGAAGCCCGACGGGAGAGGTGTTGTCTCTATTTTCAGTGAGAAAGGGGTGGCGCACAACCTTGCCAGGTCGGAATCCACCAGGAGCGGGGCTGCTTGGTGGGGTGGAGGCATTCCGACCTCCTCGCTGGTGTGAACCCCATAGGACAACCGCTGAAACGCCGGTATCCTCTGAGCCTCCCGCCGGCGAGCCCGCTCCTTTAGCACTGCCCGCAAATCTTCTGTTTGAGCGGAATAGGTGTACCTCGACGTCGTCGCCGGACGTGAGGGTTGGTAAGTACTATCTTGCGCGCTGGACTTTTCTGCGCGCACATCGGAATCACCAACCTTGTAGCTTCTTGTAATGGAGATGGACGGAGTGTGCCGCTGACTCTGGCTGCCTGAACGGCGGGGTTGGGTGCGCTCACTGTGGTCTCCCACTCCAGCTACACCCTTCCCTTTGACGTGCCGCTTCAACTCCTCCATCTCTGCCGCCATTCGCCGGATGACGGCATCTTGGTCCTTCAACTTGCTCTCCAGACGTCTGGCGTGTGAGTCTCTTCGCCGCCGATGACCCTCCGGACTCCGGGAATGTCCATAACTCCTCTCGCGCTTATCCCGCGCGTCGCCTGACTGGCCTCCCTGGTATGTCTCCAGGTCCCCCATCGGAGAGATGGTGGGGGGTCCCTCTCTTCGTCTGCCCGACTCCGGGGTGATTCCGTCGATGGCAGACACCTGAATCTCCTCGTTGTTCGCCATTGAAGGCGATCAGATGAGCTTCGGAAGACAAGGTTTTATCTGTAAGTTCACACAGACGGCGCCAATTGTACGGGGAGCAAATATTCAGGCAAGCCCGTACTCCTTTCTTCCAAGCTCCATTTCTGTCCGATCACCTGCGAGCACAACGGCGGTGAGCTACCCGGCGGTGTGTGGCCGGAAAACCCCTCCGACGATCAAGTTAGCACACACCATGGGATAGAGAGAGAAAGAGGAGAGAGTGTTTGAGTGTAAGTGTTTCTTACAGAGATGTTCGTCTATCCGTATGGGGGGTGCAGACACGCTTATAAACCCTCTGCGCCCCATATCCACTCCCAGTCATCTCCTGACACGTGGCTCTGCTGTCCCATCTGTCAGCGTAAACCTTGCTGAACATCACCTAATCTCAACTGCCAGCCTTCTCTGCTGGAGCTCGGCAGCCGAGCTGCTCTGTCCGTGGCCGGGCTGTGCTTTACGCCCAAGCACTACACCGGCTACACTTGAGAGAACCGGGCTAGGCAGTACCTCGGCCTAGCCGAGCCTGAGACATCTCGCGAGCATCTGCGGCCAGCCTCCCTGCCGAGCAAGCAGATATCTCGGCTGAATGCGCCTTTCCGGGCGCCAGTCATTCAACTCGATTGTAGCCGACCTTCCTGCCGAGCAGGCAAGTACCTCGGTTGGTGACGCCTTTCCGAGCGCCGTTCAGCCAACCTGACTGGCTTCGCCTGCCATACGGGTAGCTCGGTCTAACCGAGCGTTGCCTTAACCGAGCAACTCATATTCGGATTGGACGGCGCATACTTGGCCCAACACCTGCCCAGCCCAGGTCCTAGCAGCCCAATTCCGGGTGGACCGTGGATCATTTCGGTCCAATAATCCATCTGGCTACCAATCTTCTCGGCCGTTGCCTCGGCCCAATTCCAGATCATAAATCTCCCTCTCAATAACCCTTGCATGTGTATATATCTTTCCTTTCTATAACACGAATTGTCTTAGAGTATCTCTAATAAATTCTCCAAAAACTCATTGAAGTAAAATATATGACAGTTAACGATATTTTATATTTTATTTTTTGTTTCCAATGCACGTTCCTTCTTGTTAATTACTTTTGTTGTTAAAATAGTTGCTAACTATGACTACTGAAAGAGGAAAAGTGGCGATTTCTATAGTTTTTTTTTTTGTTTTTGTAAATTGTCATTTTTTTTTTTTGCTCTTTAATTAAACCACACTCATACATTAAACTTTAAGTACATTACACCGTTTTTTTTTTTTTTTTGATCAGATACATCAGCAAAGAAAAAACAACGCCTATCTAAAAGCCAAACAGGTGGCTAAACCAGGAGGAGGGTTTGAAACCCAATCCGCAGGAAGCAATCCTTTGAGCTTTGCTTTCGCCATCCAATGGGCTGCTGAGTTAGCCCCTCTCGGACACTAGGAAAACGAAAAAGACCTTGCCCGAGCCAAGCTTCTGATATCATAAATAATGGCAGCAACTTCCCAGGGGGGAACATTCTCTGATACACACAGAAAGATGACAGCCTTGTTATCCCCCTCTAGTTCAATAGAAGAGAGGTTGTGGGCGCGAGCCGCATAACAAGCCGATCTAATGGCCCATGCTTCCCCTAGGAAGGAAGATGAGGTGTTGACCTTTTGAGTAAAACCATCCAAAATTTGACCATGAGAATTTCTAAACACAGCTGCAACTACAGCCTTATTAGAGCTTGTTCCCATTGCAACATCATAGTTGATCTTTATGACTCCTAGAGGAGGGGGTTGCCAAGCAAGTGGAGAATCCGACAGCATTCCGGGCCTCGAGGAACTAAGGCTGGAAGAGGGTGTCAAGGGATGTGCTCGGAGCCACTCTGCTGTGTCCGACTAGAAGCGAAATAAAGTGGATGAGGGTTCTACCCGAACATGGTTAAAGATATAGTCATTCCTTCCCTTCCAAATTAACCAACCCAACCATGCAAACTGCCCCAGAAGTTGAGATGCAGAGGATTGAGTCCCCTGTTGTTCTACTAATGCACAAGTCCAATGTAACACTGATGAAACCTCCTCTATAATTATTCTGCAATTTAACGGGCTCCCAAACCAAACAGCTCGCACCCATCCACAGCCAAACAGAAGATGTTCCACTATTTCTGGGGCTTTCCAACAAATAGGACATTGGTTCGATTGGGCACACTTGCATCGATAAAGATTATCTTTTGTGGCTAAGGAGTTGGTGCAAGCTCGCCACCAAAAGTGGCGAATTTTCGGTGGGACGGGGAGATGCCAAATAAGTTTCCACACTGTTTCTGGGACTTGAAAAGATGTTGAAGCGCAATAAGCATCCCTTTTGCGTTTCTCCTGGCCCTTTAAAAGATAGCCCGATTTAACAGAGAAAATTCCTTTTGCCTCATTGTGCCAGATGAGATTATCTTCTCTTCCTTCCACTAAAATGGGGATAGATCTGATTGCAGATACCTTTTCTGCCGAGAAGACTTGATTTAGAGTAGGCAAGTTCCACTCTTTCCGGCTGTTAATCAACTCCTCAACCCTGTGAAGGTTACACCCCACATGTTGAACTGTGCCAATCTGGAAACCAGGAAGCCCAAGGACCCATTTGTCAGTCCAGATAGATATGGATGAACCATTATGAACTTGCCAACGGATGCCTTCAGATAAGAGACTCCTCCCTTGCATTAAACTAGCCCAGGCCCAAGACGCTCTCCTGCCGCTGGAGGCGTGCATAAAATCAGTGTTAGGGTAATATATACCCTTCAAAATGCGAGCACAAAAAGAATTGGGATTTTTAATCAAACGCCATCCTTGACGGGCCAAAAGTGCCAAGTTGAAATCATGAAAATCTCGAAAGTCCAAACCTCCTTTAGATTTAGAAAGTGTTAGAACCTCCCATTTTGCCCAATGAATTCCTTTACTCTCCGAATCCCCTCCCCACCAAAAGTTACGGATATAGGAGTTTAATTTTTCGCAAAAATATTTGGGAAAAGCAAAGCAGGCCATAGCGTACGATGGGTGAGATTGGGCAACAGCCTTAAGAAGGACTTCGCGACTGGCTAGAGAGAGAAGTTTTGCTTTCTACCCTTGGAGCTTAGATACCATTTTCTCATGGAGATAGCTATAAACTTCAGTCTTTGATCTTCCCCAAGAAGATGGCAGACCCAAATAACGTATAGTTGAAGAAGCTTTGGTAATACCAGTCTTTTGACAGATCTCATCTTGAATGTTCTGAGGGACATTTGAAGCAAAGATTATATTGGATTTCTTAAAATTGATCATTTGGCCCGAAGCCTCACAGTATGTACGGAGAATGGCCAGCAAGTTTGCACTTTCTTGAGGATCCGCTTCAAGAAACAAAAGAGCATCATCAGCAAAGAGAAGATGCGAGAGAGTTGGGCAATGTCTAGCAAGCTTTAATCCTGAAAATTTACGAGATCTCAAACCAACGCTGAGAAGTTTGGATAGCACATCGGACACCAGTAGAAACAGGTAGGGTGAAAGAGGATCCCCCTGTCGTAAACCTCGGGACGGAGTTATAGCAACCCGAATAGCCCCATTAACAACAATTCCAAACTTGATTGTGGTCACACACTCTCTTATCCACTGGATCCATTTAGAGTGAAAACCCATCCTTGCCAATACTGCTAAGAGAAAATCCCACTGAATTCTGTCATAAGCCTTATTGAAGTCCAACTTAATTGCCATCGCCGCGGTAGCCCTCCTCAGGATTTTAAGGGAGTGGAAAGCTTCATGAGCAACTAGAATGTTGTCTTGAATCAATCTTCCTGGAACAAAAGTAGACTGTTGAGGGGAGATTAGTTTGCCCAAGACTTGCTTCAAACGATTGGCTAGAATCTTCGTAATTATCTTCAGGCTAAAGTTGCACAAACTAATTGGCCGAAGATGCGATAATTTTTCAGGGTGAGGGACTTTTGGGATCAAAACCAAATTTGTTCGGTTCAATTCTTTCAAAAGATAACCACCATTGAAAAAGCTCCTAACAGCATTAAAGATTTGAGAATTCACTGTGTCCCAATAAGTATGATAAAAGAAACCAGGAAAGCCATCCGGCCCCGGAGATTTTAATGGACCTAACTGGAACACTGCCTCTTTAATCTCTGTATCCGTAATGGATTTGATAAGAAGAGTGTTCATATCCCTTGACACCAGAGGCTCCACCACTGACAGAGTTGACTCCATGTCTCTAACTCCAACATCCGAATATAGATTTTCAAAGTATTTTCGGATATGGCTGTCTATTTCAGAAACAGACTCTATCCACGTACCATCCTCCTTTTGAAGCTTTAGAATTTGATTCTTTTGTCGACGTTGGATAACAGATGCACAAAAAAAAAGAAGAGTTTCTGTCCCTATATTGTAGCCATCTAATACGGGAACGTTGGTGCAGATACATTTCCTCTCGTCTGAGCAGCACTTCTATCTCCCGCTTAAGTTGGTTCTAAAGATGCATGTGAGCCTCTGAAGGAGATTTTCCCTGAACCTCATCAAGTCGGGATTTTAGGAGGGCTAATTGAAATTTATTATTTCCAAACACTTCACGGCTCCAACTACGCAGATCAATCTTACAAGATTTGAGCTTTTGGACAAGTTGAAACATTTGAGACCCAGCCGAAGTTTGTGCCCAACAACGTCGGACAATATCACCACAGTCTGAATTGGTTGTCCACATTGTTTCGAATTTGAACTGTCTTGGGACCCTCTTTAAAGGTAAATCACAACATAAAATAACATGACAGTGATCAGAACCAATAAAAGATTCATGGAATACCTGGGCTTGAGAGTAGAGGACCCGCCATTCCACAGAAGCAACAGCTCGATCTAATCTATCCCGAACATTGTGTTCTCCCATTTGGTTATTTGACCAAGTGTACATAGCCCCTTTGAATTCTAGGTCCATTAACTTACAATCAGAGAGTAATTCTTGAAATTTCTGCACCTGGCGCATCCGAACTGCTACTCCCTCTTGCTTTTCCCAGCATGAGCCTATTTCATTAAAGTCCCCTATACACATCCAAGGGTATTGATTGCCTTCAGCAATTTTCCTAAAAGATTCCCAGAACTCTTTACGCACACTTCGTTGAGATGGAGCGTATATGAAGAATGCGGCCCACTGAATGGGGCGGTTAGATAAAGTGACAACACACCGAATATAATGCTTGGTCTTCTGTCTCACATCTAGTTGGAGGTTGTCATCCCACCATAAGGCTAAGCCGCCGGAATTTCCTACCGGCTTAACATAACAGGAGTGAGCAAAGTTGAAACACCGCCTGATTCTCTCTAGTTTGGAGCTTTTATTCTTCGTCTCCATAAGGAAGACTAAGTTGGGGCGATGGGTTATACATAACTCCCGGAGGTTCTGGACTGTCAGGGGTCGCCCCATCCCCTGACAGTTCCAGCTTATAATCAGCATCGAAAGTGTGGCTGTTGAGGGCCAGCCACCAAAGCCCGCTCAGTAGATTGATCCCCTTTAGTCCCAGGGTATGTGCTTGGAACTTGTGAATAGAAGTCTGCCAGCTCCATCTGAATTTGCCCCACCTCCATTGGGAAAGGGGTTGAGATCTCATCCCCGCATTGAGCCACATCAACTTTGACATTTACCAACTTTCGCACCCCCGGGTGAACCCTTCTTCCCCCTTTCTTTTTGTTGCTGAACGGAATCAGACTATTGCCAGTGGCAGGAGAGAGAGAAGAGGTAGACTGTGTAGTTTGTCTCCAGGGAAGAGCTAGGTTCACCTCACCCTCCCCTCTTTTAAAGAGCTTGAAACATCTGTCTGCTACATTCTCTTCTTGGGCCTTTCGTTTGAGTGATAGATTATTAAAAACTCTAGCCATACATCCATCCAAATTTAGAATCCATTGTCCTCGGAAATCGGGGCTATTAGCTGGGCTAAGTTCTTCAATGCCAATTGGGCTAGGTGGCATCTGTGTAATGGCCCCAACCCCTTCAGACTGGTCCAACGGGCTCTCTGGTTCAGTAACAAAATAGGAAGGCCCACAACTATTCGTCTCCACACTATGGGTAGGCCCGTGAATACAGCTCTCCTCTCTAGCCTCTTCTGTAACCGGCCCATATTGGGAATTTGTGGGTGTATCCGTTGAGCCAGAGTATTGCTTCCTCACCACGTCTTGTGCCTCTCCTTTGCTAGCAAGCTCTCTGTTATGCTGTCATTCTGAGGATAATCCTGCCGTATCTGATGCTAGGGTACTACTCCCAATTCGTGCCTCAATTCCACTACTTTGCCCAGACCCCTCAGTACCTGCTGCCACTGCATTGTCTGGTACCCCACGCGCCCCCTTTGGAAAGCCCTCTCCCAAAATTTTCTTCAACCTGACCTCCGCCGCATCAACTTGCCGGCGGTAGTGTTCAATCGGAAGCCCTGTGCTGCCAGGCAGTACCAGTTTGCATGTCTGGCCCAAACCCAGCTACTTGACCCTACTCTCTGGATACAAACTTACACATGCTATTAACATGGCCAATGCGCACAATCATAACAGAAATCAGCCAGCTTTTCATACTTGAAAGAGATCCATAAATCTGCAGTTTTTGGATAGTCGCCTTTGCGTTTGAGGAAAAAACCTTTGGGAAGGGGTCTGGTTACATCAATCTCCATTCGTATACGTAGGAAACTTCGATAGAGAATGAGCCCCTCAGTATGAGCTTCAACCCGAACTAAATGCCCAAATTTCCGCCCTATCATCCCACCATTAGATTTCGTTAGCCTTTCAAGGGGTAACCCATGCGCTTGAACCCAAAAGGGAGCCCATCGGAATTCTATTTCTGCTGCTGGCGTGTCTACCGCTAACGGCTGAAGGAGCAACATGTTTCCCATGATAGTCCACGGTGCCTTCGCCAGAATCTTCTTACGATCCTCCAAATCCTCGAAAGTGAACAAGAAAACATTATCATTCCATGGAGCAATAGTCAGAGGTTTCCTCGTCTTCCAAGCCCCCGTTAAAATGGAGGTCACAGCTTGTCGATTTAGTCGTTTTGAAGCAAAGATCTTCCCAATCAAACAACGATTAGATACATCCTCATTTTCTCCCGAGCCTTCGTCAAGGTCCAAAACTTCCTCCCCATTTGGGAGTATCTGGTTTGCCTCCATCTTGAATAACAGAGCCCTCCAAACTCAGCACCTCGAACACCAAACTAAAGGATCAGTGGCTCTACGAAGAGAAACGTTGGAATAATAAACTTCAGATCCTAAGGAAGCAAAGAGAATTGGAACACCTATTTACTTCTTAAATTAACAAATATTTTTATTTATTTTTAGATAGGGGAACAAAGGATCTATTAGGCAAAACATCTAAAAGAACAATATATTGAATAAAAGTCAAAACAGCTGACACAAAATTATGTACTTTAACACGCAAATTTAATTCACTACGAATACCCTTATAAATCTATAAAGTACTTAGTTATTGCCGTCCCTATGACTATAATGTAGAGTGGAAATAAAAATCAAATCAAGTCTTACGTCTCATCAAATGATATAGAGTGGAGATAATTTTTTAAATTTTATTTTATTTGCAATTTTTTCCTTGGGTGCAAAAGTCCAATAACAACTACAAGTAATGATATTGAGGGAAGAATTACAGCATTAACTAAATAGAAATATCACAGTAACTCTCACATGACATAAGAAATATATTATTATATTGATATTTGAGCTTGTGCCAAATGTATAAGTTATATATAATAAAATATTTTTGTATCACCTGACTGTCACTATATTATTTTCTACCTAATTTTAGACATAAGGCTTGGCATGTCCAAAAAAAGACAAAAAGTTATTTAAAAAGTTAAAAAGATAAAACTATTTACAAAAAAAAAATATTAAAAAATTAATTTTACATACAAAATTACAAGACAGATCTGACAGGTTCAAATCAGTGCCTGCATTTTTTAAGAAAAATAGGACAGTTGTGGTGCAATTTTAACACACTGTTGTTCGGTCTGTGGGCGCCCATCACGGGTCCCATTTTGATAATCTGAACCGTCAATGTGTAGAACTCGTTAAGTACTATATGTCTGTAAAAAATCACATTGATCGGATATTACTAACTACATGATCAAATCAGTTTTGTATAAAAAAAATGGATGGTGTTATAGTTAATGGTTAAAAAAAAAACTAATCTGATTAGATAGCTATCAATATCCGATCGACGTGATTTTTTACAGGCATATAGTACTCGATGAGTTTTAAATATTGAACAGTTCAGATTATCAAAACAGGACCCGTGATAGGCCCAACGGGCCAAACAGCACCGTCCAGTGCAATGCCCGAAAAGTAGCCAATCATTTCTTAGCATCAATTTAGCTTCACAGGTAGTACGGTTGTACACCTCACACTCCTAATCTTCTCTTACACACTAATTTATACAATTTTTTAATATACATTTGTTTATAAAAAGTCAAAAAATTAATCCAAACAACTGTCTTTTTTTTCTCAACTTTTTAGATCAAAAAATTAAAAAAATAAACTTATTTAAAACACCCTAAATAATCTCAAAGGTGGCAAGCAAATTTTGTTGGGGCATTAATTATTAACCCACAGTAGTGTCAACCTTCAACCCAATGTAGCCCAAATCTTGAAGTAATAATAAACTCAAATGTAAAATATATTTATGTGGCGTTTCTCAAAAACCAACTAATTTCTCGACTTGTCTTGTCTATTCATTATCAATCCCTTTTTAACATTATTGTACGCTAGTTGAGGTAATAATAATAAGAACTTGTATCTCTACAGGATGACCTTATATCGTTATCTACATCTAAAAGCAGTTACAAAAATAAGAAGTAAAAAATTTCTAGCAAAATAGTTTAGTTATTGAAATTTTTTTTAAATAATATGACATAATTGATTATTATGAATGTTGAATAACAATGGAAATAATTGAGAGCATTATATCTATACTGAACAATTATACAATTAAATTAGTGAAAATTTATAACGCTTTTTTTATTTATTAAAAACCCACACGCGAGCAGCTATATCATATAAAATTGTTTTGTTTTGTTTTGTTTTATTTTTTTTTTTGTGTCTAACAAATCCCTAAACTGTTAAGGTTAATACATGTGTAAGAAAACTAAAAATTTAATTTTTTTTTAATTGAGGATTGTTTTAAGAAATGTTAAAAAAATTGACTTTTTTTTTATTATTTATTATGAAAAGACATATAAAAAATAAAAAAATAATGTAAAGCTTGGATTATGTTATGAAAAGACTGTTGGACAATCTTTACTGTATTTAAATAAATTAAATTTTATTGTTTACTAAACAACAACTAGAATATAAAAGAAATAAAGGAAATGAGTGAAATTGTTTGATTACAAAAATCAAATTAGAAATAAAAATAAATAAATAAAAACAAATTTTATTTTGTTACAAAAACAACATTAAAATCTGATTTAAAAAATAAAACAGAAAATAAATTAAACAACTTACTTGATTAATTTCTTCGAATAATAACCTAATCAAGTTCAGTGTTTGACATTGTGTCTTTAATACAGATTCGTCCTCTCCACGATACTTTCAGAATATGGACGTCTATCTCTCAGGATGAAATGATCAACAACGGAAAATAGCAGCACTACAAATTTTCCGTACGACGAACACACTAAGTGTTTATACTCTCTCTCACAAGAAAATAATACAGCAATATGAAGAGAATAGATGCAGAATTATTTTGGACGAAAATTAGTGTGTTCAACATCAAATGAGGGCTGTCTATTTATAGGAGAATTTATGAGTGTTGGGTTTGAATTAAACAGGTGCAGAACATGTTTGAACATGTGTGATACCTGTTCAGTTTGAATAAACAGATACAAATTTGAACAGATAAAAAAAACCGTAGGGACTTGTTTGGGTGAAGGGAAAAAATCGGAACAATTTAATTCCGGAATTAATTTCAATTCTGGACAGTTGGAAAGATTTTATTTCAAAAAATAAAATTAAATCCAAATATTTTTTGCCCAAAAAGATTAGTATTAGGCCGGACAAGCCCAACCCAAAACCCCCCCCCGACGGACAGCGGCACATGGTGTTTTTTGGGTCTAGCCCATAACCTTCCTCTCTACAAAACTTAGGTACCCCTTGGAGTACACCCCAAGTTCCAATCTCATACCTTATAAATCCACTCAAAACTTTCCACCAAATCAATGTGGAACAAGCCATTATACACACCTTAAGGATTTTCCACCAAAACTCCATTTCCATGGAGCACACTTTGGCTTCAATTTTCCATTCATTCGATAATGATTTTGAGCAACCAAATATACCATGTGAATCATAACGCGACATAGAACGCGTTACCACTTCGACCTGTTAAAATCGATGCACGGGTTCCACCTAAATATTAGACCAAAGTTTAATAAAAATTCTGTTTTTATACAGAATTTTCAAAACATTTCTAACAAAGACATATAAAGCTTTGGATTATATTATTTTTAAAAAATAAAGCTTCTAATCCAAAACTTTAAAAAATAAATAACATTTCTTACATATAAAAGCTTTATAATCCAAAGCTTTATAAATTTAAAAAAAATATATATATATAATCCAAATAATATAACCCTTCTTACAAGAGGCCTAATTTTCACTTTTGTTGCAAGGCAAAGCTTACCATGGAGAAAGAGAGATTAGTTGGAGGTTGACATAAATGCTTTTCTTTTCCACATGAATAATGGGAGATTACGCTGGCATTCTTGACTACTTTGCAATGAAATTGATTCCTGAGTTCTCAAGATATACTTTATAAAAAAAGGAGGGTAAATTATAAATATATTTTTTAAGATTTGTTTAAAATATAGATTGTTCTTTATAGTTTAAAAAATTATAAATATCTTTTTATTAGTATTTTTTATTTAACAAAATTAATTAAAAAAATAAAATTCATAATTACTCTCATATACAATAATAAAATTTTTAAATTATTAATTGAAATATATTTTTAACATCATTAAAAACTGCTAATTGACTTGATAATTTATTAATAAAAGGGGCGATTTGTTATAAAATTAGAAACATCAGGGGGTGAAATGTAATTTTCAAAACTATAAGGGGTGATTTATATTTTAATCAAATCTTAGTGAGTGTATTTGTAATTTATCCAAAAAAATTATAAATTAAGTGGATAAAAAAATAGTAATTAATTTTTTCCATATAATTTTCACTTTTATTAGAGAATAAAATTTGATAATAAAAAATATAATTTCTGGTAATTATTTTTGTTAAACTTCTTTATAATTTTTCTAAAAAAAAAAATCCGCAAATTCTTTTAACTCATAGTTGGACATCGGATCAAATTGTACAAATAGCCACGTAGTTTCAGTAAAATTTTTAGTTGGATACTTAGGCCTCGTTTGGTAACCTTTGTTTTAGTTAAAAAATCACTATAAATTATTACATCACTTTCTCTATTTTTTTTGTATATCTTTTCGTAAAAAAATCAAAAAATTACTAAGGTAGAATGTTCCCAAACAAGGCCTTACAATTCAATTTAAACATATATACAGTTTTCCACTGTTGCAATATAAATCCCTCTATCCAACTCTTTCAATAAACTACAATCATAAACTTATCTTCTTCCCACTGTTCTTGTTCACCTACTTTCCATATTATTTTTGTGGTTTTATTTTATGTTTATACTTTATTAGTAGCTATTTTACATATTAGTTAACTGAATTATGAATCAATGGATTTTTAGTATTTGTAATGCTTTTTTGAAATTATTGAGTTGATTGAATTTTTTAAAAGTTATTCTTGGCTTTTGCCTTGCTTCAATGAATCCATTATCTTTCCTCGTCGCCTCACGTTTAGGCTTGCATATTATATTAACTAAAAGGGTGGCAATGAATTTCAAATAAATTATCAAATATTTTACACAATAGTCAAACTAATTCATTTGGAAACTTTAACATTTTTGAAAAAGTATGAAAGCTAAGTTAGTGGGGAAAAAATAAGAATAAATAAGATTAAAAAAAAACAATAAGAATAATATTACTACTAAAAATTACAGTACATACTAAAAAAATATCAAATTAATATTAAAGCACCTATGTGCATGCTACCTTCTAGCTAATATAATATGCAAGGCTAAGGGTGAGGCGACGAGGCGAGATGATGGCTTACTAAAAAAGAAGGCTATATATTTTGAGATTTGATATTGTACTCATCTATAAAACAAAGCCCAAATGTGTCCGAGACATGCCAAGAGCATCAGATGAGTGTAGGTGTCAAACAAGTGCATGACAATCACGCTACTTGAGGATAGTTGTGACTTAATTGCATAAGTGTACATATTAGGGAAATGAAATTTCACATACGGGATTATGAAACAATTCTGCAGTACAATATAATCACTGCAAATATCTCATGACATTTTTATTTTGATGAAAATTATTGTAGATATCTCAAATAGTGAAAAGGTAGTTTATCACAATTTAATCACTAACCGTTTGGGCAAATTAATGAGACCCTCCTCCTTTTATAACCTTATATATAATGAATAATCTAAAAGGTAAAGAAAGGATGGAGAATATTTTAGATATTTTCCCCACCTCCTTAATTTAGGAGTTGCTGCCCGGGGTGGACCTGTCTCGTTTAGACCCGAGCCAGAGCCTCTGGGCTATCTTTTTTAAGCCTAGTCCGACCCATGGCCCAGCCCATCGGGCTGTTTAAGGCCTATTCAAGGCCCAACCCGACTAAGGCCCAGTATTTTTTTTAGTGAAAAAAAATAAAATTTTTGTAGAAAAAAATTAAAAAAACAAAAAAGAAGCCCGAGGCCAGGCCCGGCCCACCAACCCATCCAAGGCCTGAATACCTCTGGGCATGGGCCTATTTCTTGGCTCGTGGCCAAGCCCGGCCCGGCTCGAATTTTGGCAGGAGCTCACAAAGCCTGACAAGGGCCTGGACTAGGCCAAATTTACACCCATAAATTAGACTATTCTAGAATATATAAGAATAATATTTACGTGTATAAAGTTATGTACAATTTTCTATATAATTCTACAATTTTAGAAAATTTTAAGAACCACTAAAACCTTCAAGTATTTTTTATAGTCTTTCAGCAAAGGGACTATACCCAAATTTGCAAGACATGATATAGTTGAATGTTTAATCTGATAAATTTTTTATAATATTTATATAATTTATAATTTATTTATTTTTCAGTTGTTTTTTGCTCAAATATCATAATAGGTCATAATTACGACATATGATACACCTCTAAAACTTTCAAGTATTTTTTAGAGTCTTCCAGGGAGGGGACAACACCCAAATTTGACATGATATAGTTGAATGTTCAATTTGATAAAATTTATATAATGTGTGAGTCGATTTCTGACCACACTGCCAAACTAGTACTCAGTTGGTGAACACTGGTAGAATAGATTGCGCCTGAATGACCTGTAACAGAAAGAAGAGGTTCCGGCGGTGGTTCGTTCACCTGGGGGCACTCCAACGATCAAGTCAATTATCTCTTAAAGTAAGCAAAAGTGCTTAACTCACTGTTCAGAATACAAAAAGCGTACCTTAGACCCATGAGGGTGCCTCCCTTTTATAGCCAATACAAACCTAATCCTATTAGAAGCCTAGCTCCAATGGATTCTGGATTATTGCTAATCTTGGACTCCCAGTACGATTAGGATAAACTCTCTAAGAGTCTTATCTGTATCCAAGCTAAAGTCTTCTCTCATTCTAGGACTCTTGTCCCTTATCCGCTTATCCCGGACTTTAGTATCTTCGGAGATAACCTCGGCCTGGCCGAGATTACCTCAGAGTCATGATCAGGACACGTGGAACCTCGTCTGACACTTCGGTGCCACCTCGGCCACGTGTTATCATTCAAAAATTATGTCCCCACAACTGCCCCCTAGGTTCTATTACCTCAGCATCCTGAGGTGATGGAACCTATATCATTTCTTCCATTTAGCACATTTGCTAAGCTCGCCTTACCCTTCATTCCTGAGGTCGTCACCCGTTGGCCCCATATGACCAAGATCTGCAATCTGTTTTCACCAATGCCTTAGAACAAATAATCAAGTCGGTTCAAATTATTTAGCCGAGATCATCCTCATAGCCGAGGTCTTTGCTTCTTTAAACCAAGCACTTCAAGAGATTCATCAGTATGAGCTGTCAAGTACAACAACCCAACCGTTTTAGCCACGCATCTTTCCCTCACTAGATTGTACTTGACACGCGCCTTTAAGTCACCTTGCGTCTGCGTGCACTGTCTGACAAGCACGTCGCCCTAGGCACATTGATTGCAATTTTGCCACCATTTCGTGGTTTTGATCAAAACCACTTCTCTCTCTCCGTCTTTTCACCTTTGTATCTTTGTCTTCGTGCTTACTCTCTCTCTCTCTCTCTATTTTTCCAAATCTGCCATTGCTCCAAGCTCTTAAGCTCTGCAACTTGCTCCGTTCACTTCTTTCGACGAGATCTTCATCGCTCCGTTGCTTTTGCTACTGTCTTCGGCGAACCCCACACCGGCCTCACATTCTCTGGTAAGCCACTGTTCCCTCTCATTTCGGTCCTTGGTTCACTTCGAACTTTGTTACATTTATACTCTGTTACTGTGACTTTATTCATGTTTTTATGATTATAAATCTGTGCATATGATTTCAATCATGTATTAGGGTATGTTCATCCTATGATTCTGCTTTTGCCCAATACGTTTCTTGAATAAACACACACTGATTACCCACTTGTTTATTTTGCTACTGTTTTTGGCCTTACACCCT